>JAWHQI010000041.1:3000000-3157500 GCA_033032865.1 Dactylorhiza incarnata
TAAAAAATAAGAGTAAGCGGAAGCACTTGCTGGGAAAATGATTGAAGGTTTCGAAGTAATAGGAATATGCCATAGTATTGAATAAACTCATGAAGAGACGGTATAGCCATATGAAGTAATAAAATAAAATAACTTAAACATGATTAAGGTCATTTGAAAGTATCATAGAAAGACACAATAGTGTATAGAAAGTTGGAATATTTTCGGTCCAATTCTCATGAGATGAATGTTTATATAACATAATGATGTGTACATGTGATACTTAGATCAAACATATGAAGTTATTTAATGTACATGATCTTTGGAATTGAGAACATAATATAAGCATATAAAGACAACTTTGACCTTGAAGATATAGTACAAGAAGAATAGAATACCATTTTTCTTTTGCACAAGACACTTTACAATTCTTTTCAAGGTGCTTAACCTCACAATGCTCATTAAGACTTATCAGGAGGGTAAGTAGTGCTTGGTGGAGTATCCTTGTCTTTAATTTAAAATTTTTTGATCACATATTTTGTGATATCTTAATTTTGAGATATTTATAATATTTTAATTGACCAAGGATCTCCGAATTCACTTGAATCGCAAAAGATGGTGTATATTTGGTTGTGCTAACAAATCAAGGTTGAAAGTAGTATTTATGAAGTGCTATTGTATTATGTTAAAGCAAATATGATTCATGTATATATTAAATAGGAAGACATATGTATGGATCAAAAGAAGTGAACGTGATAGTTCATTATTATATATAAACAATTTCTCATACTTAGAGGCATGCAAAAATAATTTCCAATGGTCTAAACAGCTAAGTAGGAGTGTCAATACGATGATAGCTTGGAAATGAAATCATATAATCATGTAAGAGCCATTTTTTTTAAAAAAATAAAAAGCACATGGTGTGGCATCAATTCATGAGTTGTAGCATTAATAAAGACATATAACTATTGGAAAATATCAAAGGGACCAAAAACTGAAGATTTAAGCAAATCAGGAGCTGTCGGAAATTTCTGACAGTCACTGTCGCCTGGGCGACAGCTAAAAATATAAATACAGCTTTAGACCGAGTCAAACCCTATTGTGCATCATTTCCTGGACTTAAGGACGAGAGGAAGGTGTCGGATTTCGGCGACAACCCTAGATATAAGGTATAGGGTTTTTGATTTTGAAGTTTTGGACTTAAAACCTTTAGAGATTTTTGATTTTGGAAAGGAGAGTAGATGAAAAATGTTTTTTTTTATTTTACCTTTGATTAATGGTGTAGATCTTTTAGGTTTTGTGTATAAAAGGTGTAGATCAAGTGTAAATTAAGTGGATCTTGGTGGATCTTGGTGGATCTTGTTTGGTTTTTGTGATTTTTGTGTTTAAGTGTTGTATTTTTGGGGTGTAAGTGTTTTACATGGTTTAATTTCAAAAATGGAAGATTTTTCTTTTGCAGGAGGTTGAAGAAGATGAATAGTGAGAAGATGTAGTTTTGATCCAAAAAAAATTTTTAGAAAGATGTTAAATCAAATAGGAAATATAGCTTGATTTTGAGTAGATCTGGAAGTGTATTTAAAAAAATTTCAAGAAAAGTTCACTGGAGTACTGTCGGAATTTTCCGACAGTCAATGTCGCCTGGGCGACATCGTTCCAGTGCACAGAACATGTTTAATCCATTTTTGTTATGTTATGTTTGCAGAATGGCTTCCAGTTCTAAAGCGCGAAGGAGTACATCTGAAGATGCGCATAGTTCGTATCAAGTTTACCCTGGGATTGAGAAGGCGATAGTTGGAGTAGCAAAATATGTAGAATTTGATTCTCGGAAGCACGATCATATCTATGATCGTCTTGCGAATGCAGGTATAATTTCAGTAATCACAGTAGATTCGTTCTCATCCTTTTTGATTCAAGAATTTTATAATCATTTGGAAGACCCGAGTTACACTGAATTGGATGGGGCAGTGAGAGCTAGAATCCAGGGTCAACATGTGGAAATAACACATGTTGATCTTAGAGAGGAATTCGGTCTTCTTATGAGTGAAAATATGCCGGATATAGTGGAGAGCTATAGAAAAGATAGAGATTGGACCCTTGTAAACATGAGTTTACATGGGAGTCAAAAGAAGACCCTAACCACTGAAGTTACGTCACTCACTCCGGGTGCATATTTAGTTCAAGATATATTAAGGAACTCAGTTATGTTAAAGAGTGGAGATACAAGGAGTATCACGGCACAGTTGACCCTCATTACTTACTTTATTATGGAGGAGGAAATTTTTGATGTAGCGGACTTCATAATTTCCCAGATTCGGTATGCTTTTAGATTAAAGCATCCAAAATGGGTGAAGGTTCATACTCTGCCAATGGGGGATATAATTCAGCGTATACTATATAAGAAGTATGGATGGATAGTTCAAGATTTGTATTTTGATGATTGTTTTCCTGAGATATATTATACGGGTACTATGAAAGTGAAGAAGACACATAAAAAGGCCCATCCTGGAATTGAGATTAGAGAGCCTCCAATGCCTAGGGCAGGATCACTACGAGAGTCTATAGATGATCTTCGTGATTCACTAGAGGATCACAAGAAGGAAGTGAAGAAAGATCGTAGTAGAATACAAAAGTTTATGAAATTTTTGGTGAAAGGTTTGAAGTTAAAGCCCACTCCGGAAGAAGCGGCCGAATGGCAAATTCCAGATGAAGAACCGCCATGCCAATCGGTGAGGCGGACTCGACGTGGTAAGGCCGTAAGACGAGGACCTCCAGAAGACTGTCCAGAGAGCAGCGAGGCTGGTTATGAGGATTCTGAGTAGATTTTATCAGGGTGCTGCTTCTGATTGATGTCGGAATTTTCCGACATCCACTGTCGCCTGGGCGACAGTGAACTTCTTCAGATTTTGTTTTCTGTTAATGAACTTAAACTTATATTGAATTCTACTGTTTATGGAACAAATTTTATCTAATATTAATGATGTGTGAATTTTTGTTAAGTCATTTCAAATTCTATGGTTTGATTTAAAGTTTTAGTTTTTCTTTTTAAAATGAATAAGTTTTGTGATGATTTTGTTTTTAAAAATTTTATATGTTTTTAAGTAGTATTCATTGTGAAATGTCTAGGATTCCCAATTCTAGCCTAAGCATAGAAAAACGGGAATCCGGTAACGATTTAGTGAATATATCCGCTAGTTGTGAATCCGTTCCTATGCAATTGATTTTTACATTACCCTTCTTAATATGATCCCTTATAAAATGATGTCGGACATCTATATGCTTAGATCTAGAATGTAATACGGGATTGTTAGTTAAGTCTATAGCACTTTTATTATCACACTTTAATTCTACACTACTTTGTTGTATGCCAAAATCTTCTAACGTTTGTGACATCCAAAGAGCTTGGGCACAACAACTACCTAGTGCAATATATTCGGCCTCGGTAGTAGAGAGGGCCGATAAAATGACAAGTGCCACTAGTGCTTTTCCTATCTAAAGAAGATCCTGCATAATCTGAATCCGAAAAACCATGCAAAATAAAAGAATCATTATGAGGATACCATAATCCTAATTTAGATGTTCCTATAAGATATCTAAAGATGCGTTTCACCGCTTTTAAATGTGACTCTTTAGGATTAGCTTGAAATCTAGCACATAAACAAATGGCAAATATAATGTCAGGTCTATATGCGGTTAAATACAATAAAGATCCTATCATACTTCTATAAAGTGTTTGTTCAATTGAAACACCACTTTCATCTTTTCCTAATTTTAGTGAAGTACTCATGGGAGTGTTTGCATGCTTTAGATTTTCAAATCCAAATCTTTTTAACATATCATGAATATATTTGGTTTGACATATAAAAATACCATCATGTTTTTGTGTAATTTGAAAACCTAGAAAATATGAAAGTTCTCCAACCATGCTCATTTCAAATTCATTTTTCATAATTTGAACTATTTCATTACACAACTCTTCATTAGTGGCTCCAAAAATAATATCATCAACATAATCTTTTTAACATATTATGTTATCCTCATGCGGTTGCGTAGGCAGTTGTGGGAATCCTCCGGGTGAACCCAACCAACATCATGCACATACCTAGGATCTCCTTACTTTGATGCTCAACCTAGAAGATTGATTGTGCTTGAAACCTCACCTTGTGTAGTGTAGTTGCACTTTCTTTATATGATTACATGTTGCTTGTGCGGATTGCTTGCAGGTTAGCGGTGACACGCCCCTGAGCCGGCTAGATGGTCAGGGGGTGGGATCATTACGCATTTTGTGGTCAGCTCATAGCTGGCCCTCGTTTACCTCTTATTGGATGTTGGTGCAGGTGTTGGTGAGCCAGGAGGGAAGTAGCAGGCTGAAGCCATTTGTTGTGTTGGCCCTTGAAGGCCTGATGATAAAATTTGTGTTTTATAATTTTATAAATGGAATAAGCAAGCGTACCTATCGTTTATAGCATAGGATATAGAAATATCAAGTGTCGTATTAGCCTCGGGTCTGTCGAGTACTTTTACTTCGGGAAAACAAAACTATTATTTCATCGAATAATATTTTATAAGTGATTTTTATAAATGAACTAAATTACGAAATAAAGAAAAGAAAACAAATCTTGATCAAAGCGCACTTCGAATGAAAATCAAAAGAGATAAATTCTACTTCTAATCCGATCCTTGACCGTGGAGATTCCTGGACTATGAACGTACCTCTTTCAAGGACTACGCCCAACTAAGTTTAGGAAATATCAATTGAATTCTCAATCTATAATTGATAACCTAAAACTCGCTTTACGAGGTGAATCCCACTATTGGCTTTTACTCCAATACGGAAGGGTAACGTCGTCCTCTCTCAAGGATTGCGTTCTACTCTTTTTTATCCTTGAGCGATCGATTCATACTCACGAGCTGGTTCGGCTAACTAGAGTTCGAAAATAAATATCGCAATTCATAACCGAAATATGAACACGATACGTTATTATTCAAGAATAAATCGAAGGAGTAGAAGAGATAAAAACGAATAAGAGATCATTTCATCCAAGGTTTGCAATTTTCAAGGTCTAAAAATTAATCTAAATAACATGAAAATAAAGAGATGAAAAGAAAGGGAAAGACATTTTATTAATATAAAACTGAATTACATAAGAATTGAAAGCTTTGCATGAAATGAAATCTAAAACTACTTTGCATAAATTGAAAATACATAGAATTGAAATCTAAGTTAAGAAAAGAAAATACAATAATTGAAAAGCAATTCTGCCCCAAAAGGGGGCAGAAGGAAAGAAGTTTCGACCCAAGCGGGGTGGAAAAAGGGATTCCTTGAGATCTGGAGGAGCTACCTTTTTATAGGCAAAAGTTGGGGTTACACGCCCTTTGTCATGCCGTGACCAAGGGCGTGTAAGGGGCGTGATCGAAGCTAGTGCGGGAGAGGCGACTTCTGGAGTTACTGCAGGCGTTACATGCGTGTCATGCCCTTGGTCACGCCAGTGACCAAGGGCGTGTAATCTTCAAACAGGCGCTGGCGCGGGAACTCAGTGGCGGGAAGGCGTGACTCGGGCGTGATCTGGATTGAGCGTGATTGGACACGGGCGTGACCCATTGGTCACGGGCGTGTACTTGGCGAAAATCACGTCATGGCTTCAGGACACGGCCGGCTGAGCTAGAGGCAGGGTTCACGGGCGTGACATTGGAAAGTCACGGGCGTGACATTGAAATTCTTCTCAGAATGAGTCCAGGTTGACGGCAGTAGGTCTGGAATGAGTTTTATGTTAACACGCCCTTGGTCACGGGCGTACTTGCATTTTTCGGCCAAAACTACAGAAATCCTGAAAAACATAAAACAAACTTAAGTTAGTGAACAATTATAAATAGAAATGATTATTTAGTTAAAATAGATATATTATTTATAAATTCAAATTATTATTAGCCTAAAAACTATAATAATATTAGGTAAAAATACTACTCATCAAGACAACCTCTAATTTTACTACTTTCCTTATATTGTCGGCCTGCGTGTCGAAGTATGCTTTTTAGTTAGGCACATTGTTTGAATGTAAGGCCTTGAGGCCATAACTCTTTATTCCTGGGATAGTGGACAATTCTGAAAGTAATGTTTAATTAATGTTTCCGCTTATGTCTTGTTGTATACTCTCGTGTAGTTATTTTTTGTTATCATCTTATTAACGTCTAGCTAGTGTGTTCAATATGGCGTGGGTCCCGGCCGGACCAATTGTTATATTGTTTGTACTGGTAGGGTGTTACAATTTGGTATCGGACTTTAGGAATCAATACATAGTTTAGCGAATTCTTGGCTGAATTCCTTTTAAGGGGTGGAGTGCATGTGACGTGCGTTCACCTAAAACGATAAAAACTAATAAGGATGTCCACTTAGGATTGAAAAATATGCTTGTTTGTGAAACCTGAGTGTTCCTTGGTAGTTTATTACTACGTTTTTGGTCAATAAATTGTGTGTTACATGATTATAGGTGACTAGGAGTGGTGTGGGGCCGTCTCAACCCCGTAACACTGTCGAATGTAATGCGTTCGCTGAGGTGTGATGAGTTGTATTTTAGCTTAAAATTATTATAGTATTTAGGTTAGTATTAATATAAATTTATAAATAATATGTCTATTTTAACTAAATAATCATTTTTTTATAATTGTTCACTAACTTAAGTTTGTTTCATGTTTTTCAGGATTTCTGGAGTTTTTGCCGAAAAATGCAAGTACACGCCCCAGTCACGCCCGTAACCAAGGGCGTGTCAACATTAAACTCATTCCAGACCTGCTGCCGCCAACCTGGACTCATTTTGCGAAAAATTCTAAGTACACGCCCGTGACTGCCCAAGTCACGCCCGTGACTTTCAATTGTCACACCCGTGTCCTTCCTTTACCGCCCGAGTCACGCCTTCCCGCCAAGATTTCCCGCGCCAGCACTATTTGAAGATTACACGCACTTGGTCACGGGAGTGACCAAGGGCGTGACATGCTTGTAACGCCTGCAGTAACTCCAGAAGGCGCCCTCTCCGCTCCAGCTTCGATCACGCCCATTACACGCCCTTGGTCACGGGCGTGACCGAGGGCGTGTAACTTCAACTTTCTGCCTATAAAAGGCAGCTCTTCCAGATCTTTGGGCATCCCTTTTTCAACCCTCCTTGGGTCGAAACCTCTCTCCCTCTGCCCCCTTTTGGGGCAGAATTGCTTTTCAATTCATGTCTTAGCTTAGATTTCAATTTCATGTATTTTCATTTTATGCAAAGTAGTTTTAGATTTCAATTCATGCAATGCTTTCAATTTCTTGTACCCACTTCTTATGTAATTCAGTTTTAATAATAAAATGCCTTTCTCTTTATTTTCATGTTACTTAGATTAATTTTTAGATCTTGAAAATTGCAACCTTCGTATGAAAATATCTTTCTCATTTTTATCTCTTTTCCTCCTTTGATTTATTCTTGATTTATCTCGATTTCATATGTCTATGTATGATTTCAAATCTATTTTCATATTCTAGTTAACCGAACCAGCTCGTGAGTATGAATCGATCGCTCAGGAATAAAAAGAGTTGCACGCAACTCTCGAGAGAGGATGACGTAAATCTTCTGAATAGGAGTCAAATCCTATAGTGGGATTCACCTCGGTAAAGCAAATTTAGGGGTTTCGATTATAGAACGAGAGTTCAGTCGATCAACCTAATCGTAGTTGGGCGCAGTCCTCGACCAAGGCGCATTCAAAATTCGGGAATCTCCACTGTCAAGGATCGGATTAGAATTTATCTCCTTTGATTTTCATTCGAAGTGCGCTTTGATCAAGATTTGTTTTCTTTTCATTATTTCGTATTTTAGTTTTAATTATAAATTCACTCAGAAATAATTATTCGATAAAATAATAGTTTTGTTTTCCCGAAGTAAAGTACTCGACAGCCCCGAGTCTAATACGACACTTGATATATTTTTATATCCTATGCTATGAACGATAGGTACGCTTGCCTAATCCGTTTATAATATAAAATCCTTAATTTTATTCATCAAGGTGTCAGTGACCACTCCTTCTGCGGAGAAGATTAGATTAGTCGATGAAGCGGTCTTTGTGTTGATCAATAATCAGCCTGGGCGGCTTGCACAGCCTACTACTCCTACTCCTGATGTTGCCCCGACACCTGTTGCTGCAGTAGTGCCGAGAGCGGAACCTGCAGTAGAGCCCAGGGTGGAACATAGAGTTGAACATGTAGCTGTGGGACGAGCTCGTGACCAGCAATTGAAGAACTTTCTGAGCTTCAATCCTCCAACCTTCTCGGGGATAGAATCCCCAACAGAGGCAGAGGATTGGTTGTCAAGAGTTAAGAGAACTCTAAGGACGACTGTACAACCCCGATATTTGTTGGATCGTGTGACGCCCTTAGAGGGGGGGGGGTGAATAAGGGCTTTTTAGAGATTACGGATTTTACTTTATAATTTTTTTAAACAGATTTTACTTTTCAAAAAAATTACTTATAAACAATTTTAAACCAATGCAATTTTTGTATTAAACCAGACACAAATTTCTAAGATAATGATTTAAGCAAACAAATTTGCAATTAATGAAAGAAGCATAATTATATTAATCATGAAATTTACATACAATAAAATGATCTTAACAATGCTTAAGATCAATGCACAAATATGATAATATAAATTTCAATGATCTTGATTTTACCAATCCTTCTCCCAAGGATCGGAAGGCTATCACTTGTCTCTCCCAAGACCAAGCCCAAGCCTATCCTCTAGATCTTCCCAAGATCTAGACGTAGCACACAAGGCCATGATTTCCAACCAAGCCACGCAAGGACTTGGACGCTCCGCACAAGGAAGCGATATTCCCCTAAGCCACGCAAGGACTTAGACGCCGCACGCAAGACGACGATTTCCCTACCAATACAAAATGTGTATGTAAATGAAAATACAATATGAAAAGAACAACTCCCTAGAAATTCAGATCTCTGAAAAGAAGGTTGAAGCCTCGAGATGATCGTTGATGTAGAAGCACGCCCGATCTCGTCTTCAATCTCAATCCTTCTTTGCACAAATGGGAGTTGAAGAGGTTCTGGAGCTCTCTGGTTCGTATGCACTCAGGAAGGGACTTGGAAAACTCAATCCTTTGAATGCACGAACACAAGGAGTCAATTTATAGAAATTCACTGTCGCCTGGGCGACATCGACTGTCGAAATTTCTGACAGCGCTAAACTGCCGCCGTAGTGCTGTCGTTTGTGCAGTTGCTGTAACCTCCGAGCTGTCGCCTGGGCGACATCGATGTCAAAATTTCCGACAGCGCTAAACTGTCGTCGTAGTGCTGTCGTGGGGGCAGTTGCTCTAACCTCCGAGCTGTCGCCTGGGCGACATCGATGTCGGATTTCCAACAGTGCAAAACTGCCGCTCGTCATGTTGCTATGGGAGGAAGTTGTTGTAACTTCTCTGCTGTCGCCTGGGCGACATCAGCTGTCGGAAAATTCCGACAGTGAAATTTTCATACACGCAAATTTAGCTCCAGCAGAATTGTGAACATCTCATACCTGTTACCTGCACACCATTAATAAAAATAGAATTAAATACAAATGGGACTTTGTTATTATCAAACCGGAGGAGTGCGAAATGCATGCTCCAACAATCTCCCCCTTTTGATAATAACAAATCCGTATAAAAAAGAAATCATGTCTATTTAGGTTGTTGATTTTTAACATATGGTGTGTGCACAAAAATAACATGATATATTCCTCTTAAAATAAATAATCTCCCCCTAGATGAATGCTTCTTCTAAATGAATACTCCCCCTAAATTAATGCTCCCCCTAAATGTTAAAGTAAGTTGAAATGATGCATTATTTAGGTGGAATATTTAAGTGTAATAGTTGTTTGATTTCTTGAATATATTTAATTCTCCCCCTTTTGGTATTAGCAAAAGATAACATGAGATAAATTAGTTGTTCTTAAGGGAAGAGATAGGATGTAAAAAATAAGAGTAAGCGGAAGCACTTGCTGGGAAAATGATTGAAGGTTTCGAAGTAATAGGAATATGCCATAGTATTGAATAAACTCATGAAGAGACGGTATAGCCATATGAAGTAATAAAATAAAATAACTTAAACATGATTAAGGTCATTTGAAAGTATCATAGAAAGACACAATAGTGTATAGAAAGTTGGAATATTTTCGGTCCAATTCTCATGAGATGAATGTTTATATAACATAATGATGTGTACATGTGATACTTAGATCAAACATATGAAGTTATTTAATGTACATGATCTTTGGAATTGAGAACATAATATAAGCATATAAAGACAACTTTGACCTTGAAGATATAGTACAAGAAGAATAGAATACCATTTTTCTTTTGCACAAGACACTTTACAATTCTTTTCAAGGTGCTTAACCTCACAATGCTCATTAAGACTTATCAGGAGGGTAAGTAGTGCTTGGTGGAGTATCCTTGTCTTTAATTTAAAATTTTTTGATCACATATTTTGTGATATCTTAATTTTGAGATATTTATAATATTTTAATTGACCAAGGATCTCCGAATTCACTTGAATCGCAAAAGATGGTGTATATTTGGTTGTGCTAACAAATCAAGGTTGAAAGTAGTATTTATGAAGTGCTATTGTATTATGTTAAAGCAAATATGATTCATGTATATATTAAATAGGAAGACATATGTATGGATCAAAAGAAGTGAACGTGATAGTTCATTATTATATATAAACAATTTCTCATACTTAGAGGCATGCAAAAATAATTTCCAATGGTCTAAACAGCTAAGTAGGAGTGTCAATACGATGATAGCTTGGAAATGAAATCATATAATCATGTAAGAGCCATTTTTTTTAAAAAAATAAAAAGCACATGGTGTGGCATCAATTCATGAGTTGTAGCATTAATAAAGACATATAACTATTGGAAAATATCAAAGGGACCAAAAACTGAAGATTTAAGCAAATCAGGAGCTGTCGGAAATTTCTGACAGTCACTGTCGCCTGGGCGACAGCTAAAAATATAAATACAGCTTTAGACCGAGTCAAACCCTATTGTGCATCATTTCCTGGACTTAAGGACGAGAGGAAGGTGTCGGATTTCGGCGACAACCCTAGATATAAGGTATAGGGTTTTTGATTTTGAAGTTTTGGACTTAAAACCTTTAGAGATTTTTGATTTTGGAAAGGAGAGTAGATGAAAAATGTTTTTTTTTATTTTACCTTTGATTAATGGTGTAGATCTTTTAGGTTTTGTGTATAAAAGGTGTAGATCAAGTGTAAATTAAGTGGATCTTGGTGGATCTTGGTGGATCTTGTTTGGTTTTTGTGATTTTTGTGTTTAAGTGTTGTATTTTTGGGGTGTAAGTGTTTTACATGGTTTAATTTCAAAAATGGAAGATTTTTCTTTTGCAGGAGGTTGAAGAAGATGAATAGTGAGAAGATGTAGTTTTGATCCAAAAAAAATTTTTAGAAAGATGTTAAATCAAATAGGAAATATAGCTTGATTTTGAGTAGATCTGGAAGTGTATTTAAAAAAATTTCAAGAAAAGTTCACTGGAGTACTGTCGGAATTTTCCGACAGTCAATGTCGCCTGGGCGACATCGTTCCAGTGCACAGAACATGTTTAATCCATTTTTGTTATGTTATGTTTGCAGAATGGCTTCCAGTTCTAAAGCGCGAAGGAGTACATCTGAAGATGCGCATAGTTCGTATCAAGTTTACCCTGGGATTGAGAAGGCGATAGTTGGAGTAGCAAAATATGTAGAATTTGATTCTCGGAAGCACGATCATATCTATGATCGTCTTGCGAATGCAGGTATAATTTCAGTAATCACAGTAGATTCGTTCTCATCCTTTTTGATTCAAGAATTTTATAATCATTTGGAAGACCCGAGTTACACTGAATTGGATGGGGCAGTGAGAGCTAGAATCCAGGGTCAACATGTGGAAATAACACATGTTGATCTTAGAGAGGAATTCGGTCTTCTTATGAGTGAAAATATGCCGGATATAGTGGAGAGCTATAGAAAAGATAGAGATTGGACCCTTGTAAACATGAGTTTACATGGGAGTCAAAAGAAGACCCTAACCACTGAAGTTACGTCACTCACTCCGGGTGCATATTTAGTTCAAGATATATTAAGGAACTCAGTTATGTTAAAGAGTGGAGATACAAGGAGTATCACGGCACAGTTGACCCTCATTACTTACTTTATTATGGAGGAGGAAATTTTTGATGTAGCGGACTTCATAATTTCCCAGATTCGGTATGCTTTTAGATTAAAGCATCCAAAATGGGTGAAGGTTCATACTCTGCCAATGGGGGATATAATTCAGCGTATACTATATAAGAAGTATGGATGGATAGTTCAAGATTTGTATTTTGATGATTGTTTTCCTGAGATATATTATACGGGTACTATGAAAGTGAAGAAGACACATAAAAAGGCCCATCCTGGAATTGAGATTAGAGAGCCTCCAATGCCTAGGGCAGGATCACTACGAGAGTCTATAGATGATCTTCGTGATTCACTAGAGGATCACAAGAAGGAAGTGAAGAAAGATCGTAGTAGAATACAAAAGTTTATGAAATTTTTGGTGAAAGGTTTGAAGTTAAAGCCCACTCCGGAAGAAGCGGCCGAATGGCAAATTCCAGATGAAGAACCGCCATGCCAATCGGTGAGGCGGACTCGACGTGGTAAGGCCGTAAGACGAGGACCTCCAGAAGACTGTCCAGAGAGCAGCGAGGCTGGTTATGAGGATTCTGAGTAGATTTTATCAGGGTGCTGCTTCTGATTGATGTCGGAATTTTCCGACATCCACTGTCGCCTGGGCGACAGTGAACTTCTTCAGATTTTGTTTTCTGTTAATGAACTTAAACTTATATTGAATTCTACTGTTTATGGAACAAATTTTATCTAATATTAATGATGTGTGAATTTTTGTTAAGTCATTTCAAATTCTATGGTTTGATTTAAAGTTTTAGTTTTTCTTTTTAAAATGAATAAGTTTTGTGATGATTTTGTTTTTAAAAATTTTATATGTTTTTAAGTAGTATTCATTGTGAAATGTCTAGGATTCCCAATTCTAGCCTAAGCATAGAAAAACGGGAATCCGGTAACGATTTAGTGAATATATCCGCTAGTTGTGAATCCGTTCCTATGCAATTGATTTTTACATTACCCTTCTTAATATGATCCCTTATAAAATGATGTCGGACATCTATATGCTTAGATCTAGAATGTAATACGGGATTGTTAGTTAAGTCTATAGCACTTTTATTATCACACTTTAATTCTACACTACTTTGTTGTATGCCAAAATCTTCTAACGTTTGTGACATCCAAAGAGCTTGGGCACAACAACTACCTAGTGCAATATATTCGGCCTCGGTAGTAGAGAGGGCCGATAAAATGACAAGTGCCACTAGTGCTTTTCCTATCTAAAGAAGATCCTGCATAATCTGAATCCGAAAAACCATGCAAAATAAAAGAATCATTATGAGGATACCATAATCCTAATTTAGATGTTCCTATAAGATATCTAAAGATGCGTTTCACCGCTTTTAAATGTGACTCTTTAGGATTAGCTTGAAATCTAGCACATAAACAAATGGCAAATATAATGTCAGGTCTATATGCGGTTAAATACAATAAAGATCCTATCATACTTCTATAAAGTGTTTGTTCAATTGAAACACCACTTTCATCTTTTCCTAATTTTAGTGAAGTACTCATGGGAGTGTTTGCATGCTTTAGATTTTCAAATCCAAATCTTTTTAACATATCATGAATATATTTGGTTTGACATATAAAAATACCATCATGTTTTTGTGTAATTTGAAAACCTAGAAAATATGAAAGTTCTCCAACCATGCTCATTTCAAATTCATTTTTCATAATTTGAACTATTTCATTACACAACTCTTCATTAGTGGCTCCAAAAATAATATCATCAACATAATCTTTTTAACATATTATGTTATCCTCATGCGGTTGCGTAGGCAGTTGTGGGAATCCTCCGGGTGAACCCAACCAACATCATGCACATACCTAGGATCTCCTTACTTTGATGCTCAACCTAGAAGATTGATTGTGCTTGAAACCTCACCTTGTGTAGTGTAGTTGCACTTTCTTTATATGATTACATGTTGCTTGTGCGGATTGCTTGCAGGTTAGCGGTGACACGCCCCTGAGCCGGCTAGATGGTCAGGGGGTGGGATCATTACGCATTTTGTGGTCAGCTCATAGCTGGCCCTCGTTTACCTCTTATTGGATGTTGGTGCAGGTGTTGGTGAGCCAGGAGGGAAGTAGCAGGCTGAAGCCATTTGTTGTGTTGGCCCTTGAAGGCCTGATGATAAAATTTGTGTTTTATAATTTTATAAATGGAATAAGCAAGCGTACCTATCGTTTATAGCATAGGATATAGAAATATCAAGTGTCGTATTAGCCTCGGGTCTGTCGAGTACTTTTACTTCGGGAAAACAAAACTATTATTTCATCGAATAATATTTTATAAGTGATTTTTATAAATGAACTAAATTACGAAATAAAGAAAAGAAAACAAATCTTGATCAAAGCGCACTTCGAATGAAAATCAAAAGAGATAAATTCTACTTCTAATCCGATCCTTGACCGTGGAGATTCCTGGACTATGAACGTACCTCTTTCAAGGACTACGCCCAACTAAGTTTAGGAAATATCAATTGAATTCTCAATCTATAATTGATAACCTAAAACTCGCTTTACGAGGTGAATCCCACTATTGGCTTTTACTCCAATACGGAAGGGTAACGTCGTCCTCTCTCAAGGATTGCGTTCTACTCTTTTTTATCCTTGAGCGATCGATTCATACTCACGAGCTGGTTCGGCTAACTAGAGTTCGAAAATAAATATCGCAATTCATAACCGAAATATGAACACGATACGTTATTATTCAAGAATAAATCGAAGGAGTAGAAGAGATAAAAACGAATAAGAGATCATTTCATCCAAGGTTTGCAATTTTCAAGGTCTAAAAATTAATCTAAATAACATGAAAATAAAGAGATGAAAAGAAAGGGAAAGACATTTTATTAATATAAAACTGAATTACATAAGAATTGAAAGCTTTGCATGAAATGAAATCTAAAACTACTTTGCATAAATTGAAAATACATAGAATTGAAATCTAAGTTAAGAAAAGAAAATACAATAATTGAAAAGCAATTCTGCCCCAAAAGGGGGCAGAAGGAAAGAAGTTTCGACCCAAGCGGGGTGGAAAAAGGGATTCCTTGAGATCTGGAGGAGCTACCTTTTTATAGGCAAAAGTTGGGGTTACACGCCCTTTGTCATGCCGTGACCAAGGGCGTGTAAGGGGCGTGATCGAAGCTAGTGCGGGAGAGGCGACTTCTGGAGTTACTGCAGGCGTTACATGCGTGTCATGCCCTTGGTCACGCCAGTGACCAAGGGCGTGTAATCTTCAAACAGGCGCTGGCGCGGGAACTCAGTGGCGGGAAGGCGTGACT
Organism: Dactylorhiza incarnata; assembly: GCA_033032865.1. Lineage (NCBI taxonomy): Eukaryota > Viridiplantae > Streptophyta > Magnoliopsida > Asparagales > Orchidaceae > Dactylorhiza > Dactylorhiza incarnata. Next base: position 3,015,490 of record JAWHQI010000041.1, read on the forward strand.
CGGGCGTGATCTGGATTGAGCGTGATTGGACACGGGCGTGACCCATTGGTCACGGGCGTGTACTTGGCGAAAATCACGTCATGGCTTCAGGACACGGCCGGCTGAGCTAGAGGCAGGGTTCACGGGCGTGACATTGGAAAGTCACGGGCGTGACATTGAAATTCTTCTCAGAATGAGTCCAGGTTGACGGCAGTAGGTCTGGAATGAGTTTTATGTTAACACGCCCTTGGTCACGGGCGTACTTGCATTTTTCGGCCAAAACTACAGAAATCCTGAAAAACATAAAACAAACTTAAGTTAGTGAACAATTATAAATAGAAATGATTATTTAGTTAAAATAGATATATTATTTATAAATTCAAATTATTATTAGCCTAAAAACTATAATAATATTAGGTAAAAATACTACTCATCAAGACAACCTCTAATTTTACTACTTTCCTTATATTGTCGGCCTGCGTGTCGAAGTATGCTTTTTAGTTAGGCACATTGTTTGAATGTAAGGCCTTGAGGCCATAACTCTTTATTCCTGGGATAGTGGACAATTCTGAAAGTAATGTTTAATTAATGTTTCCGCTTATGTCTTGTTGTATACTCTCGTGTAGTTATTTTTTGTTATCATCTTATTAACGTCTAGCTAGTGTGTTCAATATGGCGTGGGTCCCGGCCGGACCAATTGTTATATTGTTTGTACTGGTAGGGTGTTACAATTTGGTATCGGACTTTAGGAATCAATACATAGTTTAGCGAATTCTAGGCTGAATTCCTTTTAAGGGGTGGAGTGCATGTGACGTGCGTTCACCTAAAACGATAAAAACTAATAAGGATGTCCACTTAGGATTGAAAAATATGCTTGTTTGTGAAACCTGAGTGTTCCTTGGTAGTTTATTACTACGTTTTTGGTCAATAAATTGTGTGTTACATGATTATAGGTGACTAGGAGTGGTGTGGGGCCGTCTCAACCCCGTAACACTGTCGAATGTAATGCGTTCGCTGAGGTGTGATGAGTTGTATTTTAGCTTAAAATTATTATAGTATTTAGGTTAGTATTAATATAAATTTATAAATAATATGTCTATTTTAACTAAATAATCATTTTTTTTATAATTGTTCACTAACTTAAGTTTGTTTCATGTTTTTCAGGATTTCTGGAGTTTTTGCCGAAAAATGCAAGTACACGCCCCAGTCACGCCCGTAACCAAGGGCGTGTCAACATTAAACTCATTCCAGACCTGCTGCCGCCAACCTGGACTCATTTTGCGAAAAATTCTAAGTACACGCCCGTGACTGCCCAAGTCACGCCCCTGACTTTCAATTGTCACACCCGTGTCCTTCCTTTACCGCCCGAGTCACGCCTTCCCGCCAAGATTTCCCGCGCCAGCACTATTTGAAGATTACACGCACTTGGTCACGGGAGTGACCAAGGGCGTGACATGCTTGTAACGCCTGCAGTAACTCCAGAAGGCGCCCTCTCCGCTCCAGCTTCGATCACGCCCATTACACGCCCTTGGTCACGGGCGTGACCGAGGGCGTGTAACTTCAACTTTCTGCCTATAAAAGGCAGCTCTTCCAGATCTTTGGGCATCCCTTTTTCAACCCTCCTTGGGTCGAAACCTCTCTCCCTCTGCCCCCTTTTGGGGCAGAATTGCTTTTCAATTCATGTCTTAGCTTAGATTTCAATTTCATGTATTTTCATTTTATGCAAAGTAGTTTTAGATTTCAATTCATGCAATGCTTTCAATTTCTTGTACCCACTTCTTATGTAATTCAGTTTTAATAATAAAATGCCTTTCTCTTTATTTTCATGTTACTTAGATTAATTTTTAGATCTTGAAAATTGCAACCTTCGTATGAAAATATCTTTCTCATTTTTATCTCTTTTCCTCCTTTGATTTATTCTTGATTTATCTCGATTTCATATGTCTATGTATGATTTCAAATCTATTTTCATATTCTAGTTAACCGAACCAGCTCGTGAGTATGAATCGATCGCTCAGGAATAAAAAGAGTTGCACGCAACTCTCGAGAGAGGATGACGTAAATCTTCTGAATAGGAGTCAAATCCTATAGTGGGATTCACCTCGGTAAAGCAAATTTAGGGGTTTCGATTATAGAACGAGAGTTCAGTCGATCAACCTAATCGTAGTTGGGCGCAGTCCTCGACCAAGGCGCATTCAAAATTCGGGAATCTCCACTGTCAAGGATCGGATTAGAATTTATCTCCTTTGATTTTCATTCGAAGTGCGCTTTGATCAAGATTTGTTTTCTTTTCATTATTTCGTATTTTAGTTTTAATTATAAATTCACTCAGAAATAATTATTCGATAAAATAATAGTTTTGTTTTCCCGAAGTAAAGTACTCGACAGCCCCGAGTCTAATACGACACTTGATATATTTTTATATCCTATGCTATGAACGATAGGTACGCTTGCCTAATCCGTTTATAATATAAAATCCTTAATTTTATTCATCAAGGTGTCAGTGACCACTCCTTCTGCGGAGAAGATTAGATTAGTCGATGAAGCGGTCTTTGTGTTGATCAATAATCAGCCTGGGCGGCTTGCACAGCCTACTACTCCTACTCCTGATGTTGCCCCGACACCTGTTGCTGCAGTAGTGCCGAGAGCGGAACCTGCAGTAGAGCCCAGGGTGGAACATAGAGTTGAACATGTAGCTGTGGGACGAGCTCGTGACCAGCAATTGAAGAACTTTCTGAGCTTCAATCCTCCAACCTTCTCGGGGATAGAATCCCCAACAGAGGCAGAGGATTGGTTGTCAAGAGTTAAGAGAACTCTAAGGACGACTGTACAACCCCGATATTTGTTGGATCGTGTGACGCCCTTAGAGGGGGGGGGGGTGAATAAGGGCTTTTTAGAGATTACGGATTTTACTTTATAATTTTTTTAAACAGATTTTACTTTTCAAAAAAATTACTTATAAACAATTTTAAACCAATGCAATTTTTGTATTAAACCAAACACAAATTTCTAAGATAATGATTTAAGCAAACAAATTTGCAATTAATGAAAGAAGCATAATTATATTAATCATGAAATTTACATACAATAAAATGATCTTAACAATGCTTAAGATCAATGCACAAATATGATAATATAAATTTCAATGATCTTGATTTTACCAATCCTTCTCCCAAGGATCGGAAGGCTATCACTTGTCTCTCCCAAGACCAAGCCCAAGCCTATCCTCTAGATCTTCCCAAGATCTAGACGTAGCACACAAGGCCATGATTTCCAACCAAGCCACGCAAGGACTTGGACGCTCCGCACAAGGAAGCGATATTCCCCTAAGCCACGCAAGGACTTAGACGCCGCACGCAAGACGACGATTTCCCTACCAATACAAAATGTGTATGTAAATGAAAATACAATATGAAAAGAACAACTCCCTAGAAATTCAGATCTCTGAAAAGAAGGTTGAAGCCTCGAGATGATCGTTGATGTAGAAGCACGCCCGATCTCGTCTTCAATCTCAATCCTTCTTTGCACAAATGGGAGTTGAAGAGGTTCTGGAGCTCTCTGGTTCGTATGCACTCAGGAAGGGACTTGGAAAACTCAATCCTTTGAATGCACGAACACAAGGAGTCAATTTATAGAAATTCACTGTCGCCTGGGCGACATCGACTGTCGAAATTTCTGACAGCGCTAAACTGCCGCCGTAGTGCTGTCGTTTGTGCAGTTGCTGTAACCTCCGAGCTGTCGCCTGGGCGACATCGATGTCAAAATTTCCGACAGCGCTAAACTGTCGTCGTAGTGCTGTCGTGGGGGCAGTTGCTCTAACCTCCGAGCTGTCGCCTGGGCGACATCGATGTCGGATTTCCAACAGTGCAAAACTGCCGCTCGTCATGTTGCTATGGGAGGAAGTTGTTGTAACTTCTCTGCTGTCGCCTGGGCGACATCAGCTGTCGGAAAATTCCGACAGTGAAATTTTCATACACGCAAATTTAGCTCCAGCAGAATTGTGAACATCTCATACCTGTTACCTGCACACCATTAATAAAAATAGAATTAAATACAAATGGGACTTTGTTATTATCAAACCGGAGGAGTGCGAAATGCATGCTCCAACAATCTCCCCCTTTTGATAATAACAAATCCGTATAAAAAAGAAATCATGTCTATTTAGGTTGTTGATTTTTAACATATGGTGTGTGCACAAAAATAACATGATATATTCCTCTTAAAATAAATAATCTCCCCCTAGATGAATGCTTCTTCTAAATGAATACTCCCCCTAAATTAATGCTCCCCCTAAATGTTAAAGTAAGTTGAAATGATGCATTATTTAGGTGGAATATTTAAGTGTAATAGTTGTTTGATTTCTTGAATATATTTAATTCTCCCCCTTTTGGTATTAGCAAAAGATAACATGAGATAAATTAGTTGTTCTTAAGGGAAGAGATAGGATGTAAAAAATAAGAGTAAGCGGAAGCACTTGCTGGGAAAATGATTGAAGGTTTCGAAGTAATAGGAATATGCCATAGTATTGAATAAACTCATGAAGAGACGGTATAGCCATATGAAGTAATAAAATAAAATAACTTAAACATGATTAAGGTCATTTGAAAGTATCATAGAAAGACACAATAGTGTATAGAAAGTTGGAATATTTTCGGTCCAATTCTCATGAGATGAATGTTTATATAACATAATGATGTGTACATGTGATACTTAGATCAAACATATGAAGTTATTTAATGTACATGATCTTTGGAATTGAGAACATAATATAAGCATATAAAGACAACTTTGACCTTGAAGATATAGTACAAGAAGAATAGAATACCATTTTTCTTTTGCACAAGACACTTTACAATTCTTTTCAAGGTGCTTAACCTCACAATGCTCATTAAGACTTATCAGGAGGGTAAGTAGTGCTTGGTGGAGTATCCTTGTCTTTAATTTAAAATTTTTTGATCACATATTTTGTGATATCTTAATTTTGAGATATTTATAATATTTTAATTGACCAAGGATCTCCGAATTCACTTGAATCGCAAAAGATGGTGTATATTTGGTTGTGCTAACAAATCAAGGTTGAAAGTAGTATTTATGAAGTGCTATTGTATTATGTTAAAGCAAATATGATTCATGTATATATTAAATAGGAAGACATATGTATGGATCAAAAGAAGTGAACGTGATAGTTCATTATTATATATAAACAATTTCTCATACTTAGAGGCATGCAAAAATAATTTCCAATGGTCTAAACAGCTAAGTAGGAGTGTCAATACGATGATAGCTTGGAAATGAAATCATATAATCATGTAAGAGCCATTTTTTTTAAAAAAATAAAAAGCACATGGTGTGGCATCAATTCATGAGTTGTAGCATTAATAAAGACATATAACTATTGGAAAATATCAAAGGGACCAAAAACTGAAGATTTAAGCAAATCAGGAGCTGTCGGAAATTTCTGACAGTCACTGTCGCCTGGGCGACAGCTAAAAATATAAATACAGCTTTAGACCGAGTCAAACCCTATTGTGCATCATTTCCTGGACTTAAGGACGAGAGGAAGGTGTCGGATTTCGGCGACAACCCTAGATATAAGGTATAGGGTTTTTGATTTTGAAGTTTTGGACTTAAAACCTTTAGAGATTTTTGATTTTGGAAAGGAGAGTAGATGAAAAATGTTTTTTTTTATTTTACCTTTGATTAATGGTGTAGATCTTTTAGGTTTTGTGTATAAAAGGTGTAGATCAAGTGTAAATTAAGTGGATCTTGGTGGATCTTGGTGGATCTTGTTTGGTTTTTGTGATTTTTGTGTTTAAGTGTTGTATTTTTGGGGTGTAAGTGTTTTACATGGTTTAATTTCAAAAATGGAAGATTTTTCTTTTGCAGGAGGTTGAAGAAGATGAATAGTGAGAAGATGTAGTTTTGATCCAAAAAAAATTTTTAGAAAGATGTTAAATCAAATAGGAAATATAGCTTGATTTTGAGTAGATCTGGAAGTGTATTTAAAAAAATTTCAAGAAAAGTTCACTGGAGTACTGTCGGAATTTTCCGACAGTCAATGTCGCCTGGGCGACATCGTTCCAGTGCACAGAACATGTTTAATCCATTTTTGTTATGTTATGTTTGCAGAATGGCTTCCAGTTCTAAAGCGCGAAGGAGTACATCTGAAGATGCGCATAGTTCGTATCAAGTTTACCCTGGGATTGAGAAGGCGATAGTTGGAGTAGCAAAATATGTAGAATTTGATTCTCGGAAGCACGATCATATCTATGATCGTCTTGCGAATGCAGGTATAATTTCAGTAATCACAGTAGATTCGTTCTCATCCTTTTTGATTCAAGAATTTTATAATCATTTGGAAGACCCGAGTTACACTGAATTGGATGGGGCAGTGAGAGCTAGAATCCAGGGTCAACATGTGGAAATAACACATGTTGATCTTAGAGAGGAATTCGGTCTTCTTATGAGTGAAAATATGCCGGATATAGTGGAGAGCTATAGAAAAGATAGAGATTGGACCCTTGTAAACATGAGTTTACATGGGAGTCAAAAGAAGACCCTAACCACTGAAGTTACGTCACTCACTCCGGGTGCATATTTAGTTCAAGATATATTAAGGAACTCAGTTATGTTAAAGAGTGGAGATACAAGGAGTATCACGGCACAGTTGACCCTCATTACTTACTTTATTATGGAGGAGGAAATTTTTGATGTAGCGGACTTCATAATTTCCCAGATTCGGTATGCTTTTAGATTAAAGCATCCAAAATGGGTGAAGGTTCATACTCTGCCAATGGGGGATATAATTCAGCGTATACTATATAAGAAGTATGGATGGATAGTTCAAGATTTGTATTTTGATGATTGTTTTCCTGAGATATATTATACGGGTACTATGAAAGTGAAGAAGACACATAAAAAGGCCCATCCTGGAATTGAGATTAGAGAGCCTCCAATGCCTAGGGCAGGATCACTACGAGAGTCTATAGATGATCTTCGTGATTCACTAGAGGATCACAAGAAGGAAGTGAAGAAAGATCGTAGTAGAATACAAAAGTTTATGAAATTTTTGGTGAAAGGTTTGAAGTTAAAGCCCACTCCGGAAGAAGCGGCCGAATGGCAAATTCCAGATGAAGAACCGCCATGCCAATCGGTGAGGCGGACTCGACGTGGTAAGGCCGTAAGACGAGGACCTCCAGAAGACTGTCCAGAGAGCAGCGAGGCTGGTTATGAGGATTCTGAGTAGATTTTATCAGGGTGCTGCTTCTGATTGATGTCGGAATTTTCCGACATCCACTGTCGCCTGGGCGACAGTGAACTTCTTCAGATTTTGTTTTCTGTTAATGAACTTAAACTTATATTGAATTCTACTGTTTATGGAACAAATTTTATCTAATATTAATGATGTGTGAATTTTTGTTAAGTCATTTCAAATTCTATGGTTTGATTTAAAGTTTTAGTTTTTCTTTTTAAAATGAATAAGTTTTGTGATGATTTTGTTTTTAAAAATTTTATATGTTTTTAAGTAGTATTCATTGTGAAATGTCTAGGATTCCCAATTCTAGCCTAAGCATAGAAAAACGGGAATCCGGTAACGATTTAGTGAATATATCCGCTAGTTGTGAATCCGTTCCTATGCAATTGATTTTTACATTACCCTTCTTAATATGATCCCTTATAAAATGATGTCGGACATCTATATGCTTAGATCTAGAATGTAATACGGGATTGTTAGTTAAGTCTATAGCACTTTTATTATCACACTTTAATTCTACACTACTTTGTTGTATGCCAAAATCTTCTAACGTTTGTGACATCCAAAGAGCTTGGGCACAACAACTACCTAGTGCAATATATTCGGCCTCGGTAGTAGAGAGGGCCGATAAAATGACAAGTGCCACTAGTGCTTTTCCTATCTAAAGAAGATCCTGCATAATCTGAATCCGAAAAACCATGCAAAATAAAAGAATCATTATGAGGATACCATAATCCTAATTTAGATGTTCCTATAAGATATCTAAAGATGCGTTTCACCGCTTTTAAATGTGACTCTTTAGGATTAGCTTGAAATCTAGCACATAAACAAATGGCAAATATAATGTCAGGTCTATATGCGGTTAAATACAATAAAGATCCTATCATACTTCTATAAAGTGTTTGTTCAATTGAAACACCACTTTCATGCTTTAGATTTTCAAATCCAAATCTTTTTAACATATCATGAATATATTTGGTTTGACATATAAAAATACCATCATGTTTTTGTGTAATTTGAAAACCTAGAAAATATGAAAGTTCTCCAACCATGCTCATTTCAAATTCATTTTTCATAATTTGAACTATTTCATTACACAACTCTTCATTAGTGGCTCCAAAAATAATATCATCAACATAAATTTGCAAAATAACTAAATCATGATCAAATTGCTTAATGAAGAGTGTAGAATCCGCACTTCCTATTTTATAATCGTGCTTTAATAAATATTGAGTTAATTGATCATACCAAGCACGAGGCGCTTGTTTTAATCCATAAAGCGCTTTATCTAATTTATAAACATAATTTGGATATTTCTCATTTACAAAGCCAGGGGGTTGTTCTACATAAACCTCTTCTTTATATAGCCGTTTAAAAATGCGGTTTTGACATCCATTTGATATAATTTAAATCTTTTAAAACAAGCAAATGAAAGAAATATCCTAATCGCTTCTAATCTTGCTACGGGTGCAAAAGTTTCATCAAAATCTACCCCTTCAATTTGTGCATAACCTTTTGCAACTAATCTGGTTGTATTTATAATAATTCTAGATTCACTATCCAATTTATTTTTGAAAATCCACTTAACTCCAACGACAGGATGATTTTTAAGTTCAAACCTTATTACGTTCAAATTGATTAAGTTCTTCATTCATAGCTAATAACCAAAATTCATCATTTAAAGCGGTGGAAACATCTTTTGGTTCTATTTCAGAGACAAAACTAAGATTTGATGATAAAACATGTAACGATGAACGAGTTCTAACCCCTTTTTGCGGATCTCCAAGGATAAGCTACTTTGGATGATCCTTCGAAAATCTCAATTCACTTGGAGGCACATATTCTTCTCTTTCTTCTTCTTCTCTATCTTCTTCTTCTCTTTCTCCTTCTCTTTCTTCTTCTTTTTCTTCTTCATTTTCTCCAAGTTCTTCATCATCATTCTCCACCGAAGGAAGGGGTTCATCTTCTTTTCCTGTAATTTTCTTTTCTACACATGAAGTAAACTCATCAAACCTAACATGAATAGATTCTTCAACTATTTTTGTTCTTTTATTAAAAATTCTATAAGTTTTACTAGTTGAAGAATAGCCAATAAAAATACCTTCATCACATTTTTCATCAAATTTTCCTAAGGAATCTTTAGAATTCAAAATAAAACATTTAAAACCAAAAACTTTGAAATAAGAAACATTTGGTTGTTTATTAAAAATTAATTCATAAGGAGTTAATTTTAAAATAGGGCGAAGCATTACTCTATTAATTACATAACATGTCGTACTAACCGCTCAGCCCAAAAAGATTTTGGTAATTTAAATTCAGATAGCATCATACGGGCTAACACTTGAAGAGTTCTATTTTTCCTCTCCACTACACCATTTTGTTGTGGTGTGCGTGGAGCGGAAAATTCATGTTTAATTCCTAACTCCGTACAAAAAGAAATAAACTTTTCATTTTCAAATTCTCCTCCATGATCTGATCGTATGCGTTTAATTTTTAACTCAAATTCATTTTGAATACGCAAACATAATTTTGAAAATTCTGAAAATGCATCGGATTTGGAGGTTAGAAATAAAGTCCAACAAAAACGAGAATAATCATCAATCAATACAAATGTGTATTTTCTACCTCCTAAGCTAGAAATTCCAATTGGCCCAAATAAATCCATATGTATTAATTGAAGTGGCCTAGTGGTAGAAATAATGTTTTTACTTTTGAAAGATGATTTTGATAATTTTCCTTTTTGGCAAGGCACACATAGTGAAGAAGATGAATTTCCATTTAACAATGGTAAACCTTTAATTAATTTATCTTTTGAAAGTTTTGTAATTAACTTGGCACTAGTATGTCCAAGTCGCCGATGCCATAAATCTAATTCATCATTTTTTGATAAAAAACATTTTAAGGTAGAATTTGAAAAATCAAGAAATTTAATCATATATACATTATGACATCTAGGTGCGGTAAAAACAATTTCATTTGTTTTGGAATTAATAATTTTGCACAAATTTGTAGAAGATTCAAATAAAACATTTAAACCCTTATCACATAATTGACTAATAGAAATCAAATTATGCTTTAATCCTTCTACAAATAGAACATTTGAAATTGAAAAATTTTCGTTACCCACAACTCCGATGCCGATGATTTTTCCTTTTTCATTGTCTCCGAATGTAACAACTCCTCCTTTCTTCATCTCCAGGATAAGGAACTTCTCTTTATTGCCCGTCATGTGTTTTGAATAACCCAAGTCCAAGTACCACACGTCTTCTTTGTCCTTAGCCTACCAACACACCTAGAAAGAAGAGGTGAGTAAAAATCTGGTTACCCAAGTGGTTCCACCCATAGTATAGGTAGAAGCCTTAGGCACCCAGATTTGTTTAATTTTACTTTTTCCTTCCTTCCAGCAAGAGTCCGTAGTGTGGCCAAATCTATTGCATTTGGCACATGTAATGTATTTAGAAGAGTATAACTTTTCTGGACTTGTACTGGATGAGGATGCATTATTTGACAATTCATTAACTTTAGAATTTTTTAAAGTAGATTTTCTGGACTTTTCACTGTCGCCGGCGACAGTGACTGTCGTCGGATGATAGCATCCTAACGAGTATCCGAGTCCAAACCTTCCAGATCCATGGCATTGGTATCCTAAGATCATATCCAGTGATCTTTGGCCCAGTCCAAATTTTTTCATGGCTAGTGTTAAGTCATGAATCTGGTTTCTCATTTTTGTATTTTCGGATTCTAGATTTACACATCTACATTCAAAAGATTTCTTTCCCTCATGGACTTTGGAAATTGAAGATTTCAGATCTCTCTCTAAAATCTCATTCTTTTTAGTAAGAATTTTTATTGTAGAATGAGATTTGGAAAGAGATTCTTCAAGTTCTTTAATTCTTCCCAAAAAGTGATCACACTCTTGGCAAGAAATATCTCTTTTTCCAATAGTCTTAATTTCCTTTAACAATTTTTTGTTTTCTTTAAAAAAAATTTTATTTTCAGATTTAAGAAGATCATTATCTTTTAAACTTTTTTCAAAAAATTTGTAAGTCTTTAAAAATTCAGAAAATAATTCATCATAGGTTGGAGGAGTTACCTCAGTGTCGCTTTGGACACTGCATTCGTCATCAGATATGACGCTCTTTCCCATTAAGCACATGTTGGCCTCCTCTTCTTTACTTGAGTCTGAACTGCTTGCATCCTCAGAAGTAGTATCATCCCATGTTTCCGCCTTCAACACCTTCTTCGACCCTTTGTGCTTCTTTTCTTTAAGTTCTTTCAAGTACTTTGGACACTTGCTTCGGATGTGTCCTAACTTCTTGCAGTGATAGCACTCCGGTGGCGGTCTCTCTTCCTCCTCATCGCCTTCCTTTCCTTTTTCTTCCTAAACGTCTCCTTCTTAAAATATTTCTTAAATGAATTCCTCCTCTCTGGATTTTTCATAAATTTTCTAAACTTTCTAACAAATAAACTTTCTTCATCTTCTTCATCCTCCTCAGAATCACTACTTTCCTCCTTCTTAGATCTTAGAGCCAATCCCTTCTTCTTTGGCTCCATATACTCTTGTTGTTGAATTTTCAATTCAACTTCATGAGTTTTCAAGTTCCCAATGAGGCTCTCCAATTGTAAGGTCTTAAGATCATGTGACTCGGAAATTGCAGTCACTTTAGGATTGAACTTCGGGGGAAGTGATCTTAAGATTTTCCTTACTAAGTCTCCATTTGAGAACACCTTTCCCAGCACCTTTGAGTCGTTCACGATTTTTGTGAATCGTGTGTACATCGTATCAATCTCTTCATCTACCTCCATTTTGAACCTTTCAAATTCAGACTCCAGTTGAAATAGCTTTGAATCCTTTACCTGCGAAGTACCTTCATGAGTGATTTCTAACAGATTCCAAATTTCAAATGCAGTATTACAAGCACAAACTCTATTAAATTCAGTGCGATCTAGTGCGCAAAATAAAGCATTCATGGCTTTTGCATTGTTCTTACATTTTAATTTATCATTGTCATCCCACTTGTCTTTGGGCTTAACCATAGTTACCTCTCCTACAACAAATGTTGGAGAAGTGTAACTAGATTCTACCATATTCCAGACTTCTATATCTAGCGCAAATAGAAAACAACGCATACGTGTTTTCCAATAATTATAGTCTATGCCCGTGAATAAAGGTGGTCAACTTATCCCTTGCCCCTCAACGAACGCATGATCGTTGTGCGCCATTAATCCCGGTGGTAAAACCGTTTTGGAGTAACCTAGCTCTGATACCACTTGTTGTATCATGTGACGCCCTTAGAGGGGGGGGTGAATAAGGGCTTTTTAGAGATTACGAATTTTACTTAATAATTTTTTTAAACAGATTTTACTTTTCAAAAAAATTACTTATAAACAATTTTAAACCAATGAAATTTTTGTATTAAACCAAACATAAATTTCTAAGATAATGATTTAAGCAAACAAATTTGCAATTAATGAAAGAAGCATAATTATATTAATCATGAAATTTACATACAATACAATGATCTTAATAATGCTTAAGATCAATGAACAAATATGATAATATAAATTTCAATGATCTTGATTTTACCAATCCTTCTCCCAAGGATCGGAAGGCTATCACTTGTCTCTCCCAATACCAAGCCCAAGCCTATCCTCTAGATCTTCCCAAGATCTAGACGTAGCACACAAGGCCACGATTTCCTACCAAGCCACTCAAGGACTTGGACGCTCTGCACAAGGAAGCGATTTTCCCCTAAGTCACGCAAGGACTTAGACACCGCACGCAAGACGACAATTTCCCTACCAATACAAAATGAAATGTATGTAAATGAAAATACAATATGAAAAGAACAACTCCCTAGAAATTCAGATCTCTGAAAAGAAGGTTGAAGCCTCGAGATGATCGTTGATGTAGAAGCGCGCCCGATCTCGTCTTCAATCTCAATCCTTCTTTGCACAAATGGGAGTTGAAGAGGTTCTGGAGCTCTCTGGTTCGTATGCACTCAGGAAGGGACTTGGAAAACTCAATCCTTTGAATGCACGAACACAATGAGTCAATTTATAGAAATTCGCTGTCGCCTGGACGACATCGACTGTCGGAATTTCCGACAGTGCTAAACTGCCGCCGTAGTGCTGTCGTGCGTGCAGTTGTTGTAACCTCTGAGCTGTCGCCTGGGCGACATCGATGTCAGAATTTCCGACAGCGCTAAACTGCCGTCGTAGTGCTGTCGTGGGGGCAGTTGCTCTAACCTCCGAGCTGTCTCCTGGGCGACATCGATGTCGGATTTCCGACAGTGCAAAACTGCCGCTTGTCGTGTTCTTGTGGGGGAAGTTGTTGTAACTTCTCTGCTATCGCCTGGGCGACATCAGCTGTCGGAAAATTCCGACAGTGAAATTTTCATACACGCAAATTTAGCTCCAGCAGAATTGTGAACATCTCATACATATTACCTGCACACCATTAATAAAAATAGAATCAAATACAAACGGGACTTTGTTATTATCAAACCGGAGGAGTGCGAAACGCATGCTCCAACAATATTCGCCAAGAGGTGAGCATAAGCTAAGGGAGCAGCAAGCGAGAAGAGCAGGCGAGCCGGGTGTGCCAGACCCTCGCCGGCCGCTCGCAGGAAGGAGGGCGAGCCGGGCGAACCGGGTCCTCGATGGCCGCCCGCAGGAAGGCGGACGAGTCGGGTTCCCGGTGGTCGCTCGCATGGAGGGCGAGCGAACCATGCCCTCGCGGTTCACGAGAGGGAAGCCATGTGAGAGGAGCCCTGGTGGGTGGCTCGCCTAGTAGGGGTTCAGGGGTGATTTTACCTGGAAGTCCTCGTTGGTCTGCGGTTAGCCTCTCCAAACAGCGGAGTTTGGCTGTTGGCAGACGATTTTGGGTTACGTATAGTAAAAGTGCAAGGAGGGATCCCGCTATTAGCAGACCATATGTAAAAAACTAAATATATACCTTGAAGGGCACCTTTGGAGAGGATTCCAACCTCAGTACTCTGAGCTTCCTCATCCCTAGGTTATCTTGGCTTAGATCTTGGGCTCTCCAAAGTGCCCAGTCTCAGCTTTGGCTTGGGAGGGGAAGCGCTCTAAGATCTTCCGAGTGTGTGGTGGGACCTCCTCGCTGCGACCAAGTGTCTGTATCAAGTTCCGAGTTTCTTGTCGGTTCCTTCCGCGGAATCAGTAAGTTCTAGCTTCCCCCCATCTTTGGGGGCCCGAGATCCACAAGAGACCAAGTTCTGGTTTCAACATTTTTGGTGCGGTGAGCGTGGAGTGCAGATTGTACAAGAAAGTTCCAAGAAAGAAGCATAGCGGGCGATGACGAGCGAGAGGCGGGCTTTGGCGGTTCGCGACCACCCGGCACGCCAGCGACGGTGGAGATGCTGGAGGACCTCAGGAGGGACTTGCGCGGGGCTTTCCAGTGCGCTCTCGCCTTGGCACTTAGGGGTCTTGTAACCCCTGCGCTCCAGGTGTCCCCTGTTGGAACATGGTTTTCCGCATCCCTTTGTTTTGAGAATAACAAATCCCTTTGTATTTGATCTTGTTTGCCATTGTGTTTTTAGCATGCAGGTTTGAACAATTATGACACTAGGATGCTGCTTTTGGTCTGGACTTGCTCTTAAGCTGAAAAGAATAGAAATGAGCTAACGCCCGGCGTTAACTCTTAACGCCCGGCGTTAACTTTTGTTCCCGCCAAGATGCAAAAAGTGTGGAGGGAAGCTGCCGTGATTGCAGGAGCATTTTGGGAATGATTTGACTCAACGCCAGGTGTTAGAGTCAACACCGGCGTTAAGGTTGCCTAAAATGAATGTTTCCAAAGATGCAGAATCTCCTTCCCGATTTGAAGATCCGAGCCATCAAAACATTTCTATACTGAGTCAACGCCCGGCGTTAACTCTTAACGTCGGCATTAGCTTCCAGTCCTATAA
The DNA here is from genome assembly GCA_033032865.1 of Dactylorhiza incarnata. NCBI lineage: Eukaryota > Viridiplantae > Streptophyta > Magnoliopsida > Asparagales > Orchidaceae > Dactylorhiza > Dactylorhiza incarnata. The sequence continues at coordinate 3,030,652 of JAWHQI010000041.1, forward strand.
AAAGGTGGATTTCGTCTTCTTCAAACTGTGATTGCCAAGAGCCCTATTTCAGCACTTCAGAAACTTTGAGAGGGCCGTATTTTCCAGACCAACATATCTCCCACTTAATTTCAAAAGGAGGAATCAAGGAAGCTTGGATCAACACGCTAACACAACGCGAAGAACGCACGCTTGGACTTCAACGATCTTCAGCGATTCTTCTGCGTCTCCTTCAGATTACCTCATAGGGAGTTTTCATATTTGTCTTTTGTATTTTTCCTTTATTTCATCTTTGTAATTGGTTTGTGAATTCGCCACACGGCGACTAGGTCTAGGTTGGACTTAGGGAGTAATTCGCCTCGTGTTGGCGACTGGGTCTAGGGAGTAGATCTAGGGGGTGCTTGAGGCCTTTTTTGGGGATAGAAGGGCTAGAGCAGCTTGAGGCCATATCCAGGGGAGGATAGGCTAAAGCCACCGGTTCGTGGGGATACGAGTCGGGATAGAAAACAAAAAGGGTTTTATATTATTCGCTTTGATTTCTAGCGTCATAGAAATCAGATTTTGTAATCAATTTTATAAATGATAATCATGTCTTTTCTTGTTTAATAAAATTGATTTCATTTCTAATTTCTATCTCTTTACTTTTGATTCAACTTACTTCTACCAAAATATCAAAAGTTTTATATTAAAGTTTAAAGTTTTTTAAAAACCCTTATTCACCCCCCCTCTAAGGGCGCCTACAGATCCAACAAGTGGTATCAGAGCGAGGTTATTCCAAATCGGCTTAACAACCGGGAATAATGGCATTTCTTGATCATGATCTCGCTTCTACGAGTGGGGAAAATTTTAATATAAATGAAAAATCACTTGCACCACCTTTATTTGAAGGGAAAAATTATAAAGGGTGGAAAATATCAATGAAAAATTTTCTTAAGGCCTTAGATGAAAAAGTTTAGAATATTACTATTGAAAAGCCATCTAGCGTACTAACTAGAAACGAAATTATTTTAAATTCAAAATCTATTAATAGTATATTTTATGCGTTAGACCAAAATATTTTCAAACTTATTTATACGTTACCTACCGCATATGAGATTTGGAACTTTCTTGAAAGAACTTATGATTCTCCTTCTACAGGTATGGAATAATCGCAAGAACCGGAGAATATGCAAGCTTGCACAAGTCCTCAAGAATGCTCCTCTCATGACGGATCTGTGAAGTGCACATCAAATGAAAGAGAAGAAGAAATACTATCTTCAGAAGAGGAGTGCCAAAAAGACGTCAAAGAAACTATATGTTCAAATCATGCCTCTCCCGAATGCAATGTAAGGAAATCAAATTCCATTTTTTGTACTTCTATCTCTTCATTACAATTGCTTCAAACTACAAAGTGCAAAATTATGAAATTAAAAGATGCTAATAAACATTTGCGCTTAGAAAATATGAATTTAAAGGCAAAAATTAATGAACAATCAAATTCAAATTTATCTAGTTCTATCCATGGTTCCTTAGTTGAAATCACTACACCTTGTGTAGAATATAATGAATTAAAATAAAAACACAAGGAACTTGAATAGGAACTTCTTTTTATAAAAGAACAAAACGAAAGATTATATTTAGAAAATTCATCCTTGAAAAATGATTGTGCTAAGTGTAAGGACAATAAAATTGAAATTAAGGAGATGGATGAAACATTTGATGAATATAGAAATAACTATCAAAATTATATTGATTCAATTGTTTCCACTCTTAAAAATAGCACAATTGCTTATAATAAAGCTAGACATAATTTCAAGATCAAGAATGATGAATTAAAAATAAAAATCAACTTGCTTATGAAATTTATAAATAAAAATTCCCAATATCAAGAAATATCTAAAAGCATGTTGAATATGAATATGAATATGAATACTTTAACTAAGACAAATAATGGGAGTAAGAAACATAGAGTATTGGTAAATCAAAGTCAAAATCATCATTATTTACAAAATCATGTTTCTCCCAACATAAAATTAAATGTTCACAAATTTCCTATAAACAATGTTTTACAAAATCATCATGGAAATTTGACAAATAATAATAATATGAAACCAATGTATGAATGGAGACCCAAAATTAAAAATGAAACATTAACTCCACTTGAAAGGGTTCATTCATACTCATCTCCCCAAAAATCATCTCGCTATATTTGGGTACCCAAAGGAACCATTCCTCATGGTCCTCTTTGGATACCTAAATATCAGATTCATTAGGTATCATAGAAATGCATGAAGTAGAAATAATTAAATATGAAATATCATCAACTCTACTTCATGATATGCTTAAACTTCTTTTTGTTTGTTTTTTCATTTTTCTTTAAACCATCATGTTATGGTCACTTTGTATAACCTAAGATATGACTTTCACACATTGAGCCACAAATTCATTAATGAATCAAAGTGAATGAAATAGAATAAAAGTCATATCATTTATCAAGTGACTTATCTATCCTTTTTATTTTTAACCTTTTAAATCTATTAAGTCTTATATCATCATTATAAATTAAATGCTAAAGTTTTTTTTAAAATAATTGTCAAAAAAAAAAGTGATTTAAAGGAAAATTAGGGGTCTTAGGCTAAATGTATAAAATGCACAAGTAGTTGATTATTTATTTAATATCCTTATGTCATTTGATAGCCTCTAATATGTTTAATCATAATCATAAAAAATCAAAAATCAAAAATCGCAAAAAACATTTGTTTTCAAACAAAACCATAATGAAATTTACAAAAATATGCGAGATTTTTACCCAAACTTGAAACGATCATAACTTTTGATCCGCTTGTCAGAATTTGGCTTATAATAGCTTTTCGGAAGAGGTCGAGAAGATCTAAGCAATGGCAAACAGGCATAGCCTGTTTGAGTCCATTTCGACCCTCAAAATTGCCAAAATTCATCTCCGTTTAGAAGTTTTCTCAGTTTTTCTTTTTTGGAAATTTTTGTGTCAACGGATTGCACATCACAGGCTCCTAAGTACCATCCCAATGACCTTTGAATCAACCTTATACTTATTGAAAATAATTCACAATATTAAATCACATCATTCTAGGTATATGAAAAGTTAGGTTGAAACTCCATATCGAATATATGCAAATCTATCATATAATCTTCACATAACATTGCACCTTGTTATCATAACATTTCATCTAGCACCATCACTTACTACAAGTAGAAATCAATGGCTATGCTAGTTATAACATGGGATATTATGTTAAAGAAAACTAGAATAATGAAACTTGAAAGTCAAGAAAATTATATATGGATATATATGTTTTGTTTAATATTAAAAATTCAAAGAGAACATTTACAAAACCTTTCTCAATGACCAAAAATATTTTCTCATTGTTTTTCATTATTTACCTTACAAACTTTATCTTTAAAACATTGAAAAAGGATGAGTATGAATTGTTTTAATACTTCACCTATTGTATTGCTTTCAACATATAGCTTATGATCATGATTAGTATATGATTCTCTTATGCTTTGCATGTATTTCATTTATATATCTAAAATTGAAATACTATTGTTGATTACATGCAAAATTAACTCTATCTATCTTATGGCATAACATTGCATCAAACTCATCATGCTTGTTATCAAATAATGACATTATGAATTCATCTTTAAAGTACAAGTAAAAGTTAAAATTCATAATAACTATGTTGCTTTAAAATATAATTAGAAATCAATCTCTCATAAAAAGCCATAGTTTACAAATTGATTCCATAGTACAAAATGCGTAGGATGTACATGATCTTTCTCCTAAATTATGTGTCTCAAAATAGCGAGGGAGTAGGATTGTATGCATTATAAGACCTAAATTCTAAGTCATGTCTTGTCCTTAACCGGGGAGGGTTCCAGTGGGGCCTTGCGAGGCACTGGGGGAAAGAGTGCTAGGTTAAGTGCTTTCTAGTGCGTGCATATGGGATTAACACCCCAACCTACGACATGTGTGTAGCTCCTCATGCCCATCCATCACTTAGTACGGGGCTAGAGTGTAGGCATATAGTTGGGTATTATAATCTAGTACATTCCTATATCGTATATTTTGCATACACTCTTTATGATTATATTATTCATGCATTCTTGTTTTGTTTGAACATGCTTATCTTGTGTTTTGCATATCTTATCATTTTGAACATTACTGATCTTGTAAAACACAAATATTTGAAAACCAAATAAAAATATAAAAACCATTTTTGAACAAATAAAGCATGCTCAAATAGCCTTCTAATTATTTCCAAATTCTCTGAAATTTCTACACTAAGAAGGTCTATATACATACTATCTATGCCAATGAAAATTATTTCAAAAATCTTTAAAAACAGGGAACTGTCTCGGCGTTAACTAGTTAACGCCAGGCGTTGACTCTTTTGGCCAAATTGGAATTCTGATTATTCTACAATATTTCTGATATTTTTCTAATGAATTTTCTCAGTTTATTTTTCTTGATTTCAAAATTATGTTGTTCTTAATTTGTTAATTTTATTCTAAAATACAAAAAAAATTTCAAAATGATCAAAAATATGCTTTTGTCATTTGTTGTTGTTTTAAATATTTCCAAAATTATGGTTTGACTACATGACTTTACAAGAGCAAACATCTTAGTTATTTTTGTTTCAAGTGGTCAAAATTGTTTTGGCATACACTTAAAGATTTTCTTCAATGTCTAATTTTAATTTCAAATTTCTTAAACATTGTTTTATCTTGTCATGACTTGACCCTAATCTGATTATGTGCAATGAAATAGTCTATAGAAAATTATGTATGATTGCCTAGCATGCCTCTAAGTATGAGTAATGTTTTATGTTAATCAATGATTCATACACTCACAATTTTTGGTAATCTACATATGTTCATAATCTTAGTCTTGCATGATTGTGTAGTGTAATAGTTTTAACAAATTAAGTTGTATGTCTAAATTACCTACACCTTCTTTCAAACAATAAATTTCTTGCACGCATAGAAGTGTTAGTTCAAAAATAGTTGTGTTTGCAACAACAAGTGAATTCGGAGACCTTTGGCCCACTATTCCACTAATATGAAATATAAAGCCAAAGATATCTCAACCAAGCACTACTCACCCTCCTGATAAGTCTTAATGAGCATTGTGAGGTTGAGCACCTTGGAAAGAATTGTAAAGTGTCTTGTGCAAACATATTCTTTTTATCACTTCTATTTGTACACCGGATCACTTAAAAATAAAAGAAAATTACTAAAATGCTTATGTGATCCCCCAAGCAATACTTCGCTCCCTGATAAGTCTTAATGAGCATTGTGTGGGTGAAGCACCTTGGTCATTGTACTCTCTCTATGTGCTTTGAAATTTTATTCTAGATTTGATGTGTGAAAGTAATTATAAGATAACAATCTTAATATTGTTGTTACTATTTCATTATATATATCATGTGTTTTGATTATTTCACTTGTATACTTTTATTAAAACACCTTATGCACACATCATTGATTTTTATAATACTTCTACTCATGAGAATTGGATCCTAATGCATATTTACAAAATTCTCTAAAAACTTAAGTAAAAGCACTAGATTGCTAAGCATGATCTCTATAATGTTTTCTTTACTTGAAATACGAATTAGTTACATTGTTGTTCTAATCTTTTTGAATATGTTTATTCATGCTTGCCTATTTGTTATGAAAAAATTTCAAAGTTAAATGCTCAAATGTGAAGAGTCTAGACATATTGTTGGAATGGTCAAACTATAACAAAAATACTATTATTCTTAATTATTTTTGTTTTTTCCGCATTTCTCATTTGGTCATGTATTTCGTTTACCATGGTTTATCATGATCACTTCTTTGGTCTTTCTTCACTTGTGTTTGTCAAAAAATATTGCATTTCTTTAACAATTGGTACCAACAAGTAATATTCTTCTTTAAAAATTAATGTGCAAAGCAAGTGGTAGAATTCTTTTGGTAAAATCATGGAATGTTGTTCTTTCACGCTTATCATATATTTTTTCCGATGTGCTACTCTCTCCCTTAGCTCGATCATGACTTACTTTATGTTTACACAAAACTATTAGATCCTCCATTAGTTATGTCCCATCTTTTGTCCTCTTTATTTTAGTTTTATTTCACTCCACCCTCTTTTGCTAATAACAAAAGGGGGAGAATAAAATGATAAATTGTAATGATTAAAGGAGTAGGATTCACTAGATTAAGGGGGAGCATGAATATAGTATATGGGTGCATACACTAAGGGGGAGCACTTATGTAGGTGGAGCATTATTTAAACAATCTATAATTCTTATTATTGTCTCAATATTGCTTAGTGTCATACATCCTTCTAAAAACACATATCTTATATATGAATATGATTTATCTTTCTTGGATTTGTTATTATCAAAAGGGGGAGATTGTTGGAACATGGTTTTCCGCATCCCTTTGTTTTGAGAATAACAAATCCCTTTGAATTTGATCTTGTTTGCCATTGTGTTTTTAGCAAGCAGGTTTGAACAATTATGACACTAGGATGCTGCTTTTGGTCTGGACTTGCTCTTAAGATGAAAAGAATAGAAATTAGCTAACGCCCGGCGTTAACTCTTAACGCCCGGCGTTAACTTTTGTTCCCGCCAAGATGCAAAAAGTTTGGAGGGAAGCTGCCGTGATTGCAGGAGCATTATGGGAATGATTTGACTCAACGCCAGGCGTTAAAGTCAACGCCGGAGTTAAGGTTGCCTAAAATGAATGTTTCCAAAGATGCAGAATCTCCTTCCTGATTTGAAGATCTGAGCCATCAAAACATTTCTATGCTGAGTCAACGCACAGCGTTAACTCTTAACGTCGGCGTTAGCTTCCAGTCCTATAAAAAGGTGGATTTCGTCTTCTTCAAACTGTGATTGCCAAGAGCCCTAATTCAGCACTTCAGAAACTTTGAGAGGGCCGTATTTTCCAGACCAACATATCTCCCACTTAATTTCAAAAGGAGGAATCAAGGAGGATTGGATCAACACGCTAACACAACGCGAAGAACGCACGCTTGGACTTCAACAATCTTCAGCGATTCTTCTGCGTCTCCTTCAGATTACCTCATAGGGAGTTTTCATATTTGTCTTTTGTATATTTCCTTTATTTCATCTTTGTAATTGGTTCGTGAATTCGCCACACGGCGACTAGGTCTGGGTTGGACTTAGGGAGTAATTCGCCTCGTGTTGGCGACTGGGTCTAGGGAGTAGATCTATGGGGTGCTTGAGGCCTTTTCTGAGGATAGAAGGGCTAGAGCAGCTTGAGGCCATATTCGGGGGAGGATAGGCTAAAGCCACCGGTTCGTGGGGATACGAGTCGAGATAGAAAACAAAAAGGGTTTTCATATTATTCGCTTTGATTTCTAGCGTCATAGAAATCAGATTTTGTAATCAATTTTATAAATGATAATCATGTCTTTTCTTGTTTAATAAAATTGATTTCCTTTCTAATTTCTATCTCTTTACTTTTGATTCAACTTACTTCTACCAAAATATCAAAAGTTTTATATTAAAGTTTAAAGTTTTTTAAAAACCCTTATTCACCCCCCCCCCCCCCTCTAAGGGCGCCTACAGATCCAACAGCCCCTCCAGCTAGCATTAGCGAGAACGCCCGAGGGCAGAGGGCAGGAAAGGAGGTGATGTCTCAGGCGCTGGAGCGGGACCTCATGGGGCGGGAACTTTTTTCCAGCCCAGCGAGTGCAAGCGGAGCCCTGGCGAGTGTTGTTCAGGAAGGCGGGATCCCAGCCAGTGGGGTCCCAGCGAGTGGCCCCTTGGCTAGCGTGAGGCCGGTAGGATCCGGGTCGCCTGGTGAGTTCGCAGGGCGAGTGGAGCAGGTCAGGGGAGTGAAGGGGGGGTGCCCTTTCTGTGAGTTGGTGCTCTCAATACCACTCCTCGAGGGGTTCAGAGAGACGGTCATGATGTTGTATACTGGCAAGGATAATCCCATTCAGCACCTGTAGTGGTTCAAAGACATGGTCTCTATCAGACCCATGTCGGATGCTTTCAAGTGTCGACTCTTCGCCACCACCCTGAAGGAAAAAAGCAAGGGACTGATTCCACTAGTTGCCCTCAGGATCGATCAACGCTTTTGAGGATCTGCATCGTAGTTTCTTGTTGCGCTTCTCAACCTCGAAGAAGAGGAAGAAGTATCCTGAGTCGCTCTTCAACATCAGGCAGAGATCAGGGGAATTGCTAGCTCATTATGTGGACCGGTTCCAGGAGGAGGTCCTCCTCATCCAGGAGGTGTCAGGATACACCCTTCAGCTCGCCTATATAATGGGGCTGCGAGAGGGATTTTTTAAGATGGACCTCAAGAAGAGGGCTCCATTGTCCTTTGAGGAGCTAATGGAGAGAGCAGAAGGGGAGCCGCGGTGGGAAACCTTGATCCCAACTGGGAGGGGTCGTATATTGTAGATGAAGCGCTCAAGTCGGGAGGATACCACCTCCGGGATGTGGAAGGGGTACCTCTCGGCCAAGCTCGGAGCGGGGATGACCTGAAGCATTTCTACCCTTAACTTTTTATATTAATTTGTTACATATTTGACTCATCGTATGTTGATTTCAGTTTTTCCTATGAGCATGGGCCCACAAAGTATTTTATGCTGGAAAACCCCGGACGATCTCGCTGCTGGGCTCTCACTAGCCGGTGGGTCAGGTTGATCTCGCGGAGAGGCTGGCAAGGTAGCAAGTATTTTATGCTGGAATGCTCGGGACGATCCCGCTGCCGGGCTCTCACTAGCCAGTGGGTCAGGTTGATCTCGCGGAGAGGCTGGCAAGGTAGCAAGTATTTTATGCTGGAATTCCCTGGATGATCCCGCTGCCGGGCTCTCACTAGCCGGTGGGTCAGGTTGATCTCGCGGAGAGGCTGGCAATGTAGCAAGAATTTTATGCTGGAATTCCCAGGACGATCCCGCTGCCGGGCTCTTACTAGCCGGTGGGTCAGGTTGATCTCGCGGAGAGGATGGCAAGGTATCAAGTGTTTTATGCTGGAATGCCCCGGACGATCCCGCTGCTGGACTCTCACTAGTCGGTGGGTCATGTTGATCTCGTGGAGAGGCTGGCAAGGTAGCAAGTGTTTTATGCTGGAATGCCCCAGACGATCCCGCTGCTGGGCTCCCATTAGCCGGTGGGTCAGGTCGATCTCGCGGAGAGGCTGGCGAGTGAGTTTTGTGTAAGGGGACGGTTTATGCTGATAGGCCCAGCTCAAAAAATCTCTCAATGTGAGGCCTAGACTGGGCGAGCCCCGGGGCTCGCTTGCATGAAAGATAAGAAGCAATCTCGGATGACAAAAAATAAACAAGTCCATGGTTATGGCGAGGAGGATGAACGCGTGGGCAACAAGGCATTTTTAGGCGAACCCTAAGTCGCGAAACACCCAAAAATTCTCTAAGCAACACCTCAATCAGCGAGTCAGGGGAGTTCGCCCGCGTGATAGTTAATGAATAACCCTGGTCGCGTGCAGGGGTTATGGCGAGCGAGGCAGGGTAATATCGACCCTGCTCGCAAGGACACATAGTGGGCGAGTCAAAGGCGCGGAGCGACCCACGTTTTGCCCAGCGCGTAGGCAAGCAGAAAGTATATAACAGTTACGCGAGGGAAGCTACACGAGCGCCGTATTGGATATGTGCGGGTGTATAGTGGCAAAACGAAAGCAAGCTCGGTAAAATGTTGACAGCCACATTCATTACAAGGTAAAAAGCATTGAGTGCGAGCATGGTTAAATGAAAAAAACATGTGCACAAGCGGTGTTAAATGTATTTTTCGCGAGCAGGACAAAATTACAAATTGAACATAGAAAAAGATTTCTTGTTTTTATTTCAAAAAAAAAGTTCATTACAAGCAATGGCGAGCTCGCCAGTCAAAAAAAATATACACATTAGAAAATAAGAAAGCAGATCAAGGAAGGCCGTCGGACAACTCCTCCTCGCTCCCGCGACCCTCGTGCGCTGGAATCGGCGTGAACAAATCTGTGACGACGTCCTCGATCATTAGCTCCATCGCATCTGTGGAAAGCAGGTCGCCCCCTTGAGGGTATCGAAGACTAGGTTGGCGACGCCCATGGAGTTCTTGCGGGTCGCCTCCATCTCGTCTTGCATTCGGTTGCGAGCCCCAGCTCGCGGGGGGAGCACAGCCCTGGTCAGCTCATGGACTTGTGCCTTCAGGAACGCGTTCTCCGTCTCCAGGTCGGCGTTTTGCGCAAGGAGCTGGCTCGCTGTCTCGGCATCCTGCAAAAAAGATAAGTCCGACAAAACGACAGGCGGCAAGCGTGATAGAAAATTTGTGTGCATCACTTACCATCCCTCCCTGTAGGCTGGCGAGGAGACCATCAGACAGGGCCTCTTTCCCCTTGAGGCGCGCGACCTCATCCGAGGACTCCTGGAGCGAGCTCCATGGAGTGAAACTGGGCTCGCATGGCCTCGTTGGCGAGCAGCCTGGATTTTAGGGCGCTGAAGTTGGCGGCGTCCTCGCGTCCATATAGCCCGAAGGAGATGGCGAACGCCTCGCCCCCAACCTTGTCGCTCTCAACCTAGGAAGGGAGGAGCGAAGAACCCGAGACCCTGTTGAGATCAGGATCCCACGCGAGCAGCGGCTCGCCGACCGCGTCCGATATATTCGCGCCGAGACCAAAGTTCTTATGGTCCGCTGGTTTGGGCTCGCTCCTAGCATCTCCAGCCCCGCCACTCCCCTCGGCAGCATTCTGGCTTGTAGGCGCGAGGGGGATTTCCGCCTCGCACAGTTCCACCATGTCTTTCCCTTTAGTGGTGGCGGGGGGCTTCTTGTTCTTCTTCTTCGCCGAGGTTAGCGCGAAGGACTGGCTCGCAGGCAGCGGCCGTTTCTTTCCTGAAGATGAGCCCGGGCGGTCTCGGCATGCTTAGGCAGCAACGATGGCGAGCGAGCCAGAGGTGAGGGTCGTGGCCCTCACGTGCGGGGGGGGTGGATTGGAAGGTCCCGCTCTCCTGCAAAGGAGAAAATTGTAAGAGTCAGTCATCAGGAGGTTAGTGTGGAGAGCTCGCGAGTGCGGGTCAAACCTTCCCCTTGGGGCACAGGAGGAAGCGAGTCCCCCTTCTGTCAAAGGTATACGACCTTGAAGTTCTTTCCCTCCAAGTACTAGAAAAGCTTTGCATCGTCGCCACCGAGCAAAGCGGGGGGGGGGGGGGGGGGGGGGGGGGGGCGGTAGGCCGCCTCGTCTCGCTGGATGGGGGCAAAAGGAATGTTGCTGAAGGGTCCTTTGACTAGGATGTACTTCTGGTTCCAGTAGTGGCTCTTATTCACCATCTCGCAGATGGTGACGTGCTGGCTTGCGAAATGAGTGGTTCCATCTCTGCAGGCGCGGAAGGAAAAGATTTTGCGGAAGACGAGCAGGTTTAATTCTATTCTCTCCTCGCGGAGATAGCTGGCGAACGAGACTATAACCGCGATTGCGTTTGGGGTCATCTAGATTGGCAAGATGCCGTAATACTTGAGCACCTAGAAGAATCATTAAGGATTAGAGCGCACTTTGCGAGGCGAGCAAGAAATGCAAGTGTTGAGTAAAATACCTGGCGCACTTCCATCTAGAGGGGGAGTCGCAGCCCATTCTCGAAGTGGGCGATGGGGATGGCGAGCTTGTCAGGAGAGAGCTCGTTGATGGTAGCGGTGTCTATCGGGCGGCGAGCTACAAATCCAGAGGGGATGTATCTGTCAACTGTGGCGAGGAACTCCTTGCCGGTGAGCGAGGTGCAGAAGAAGGGGTGTTCGCAGTAGGCACCAACGCACTTAGCCCGCCCCTCACATTCTCCATCAGCAACTATGATTTAGTATCAGCGGACCGAAGGAAGTTCAAGTGCGAGCCGAGAGTTGCGAGAGAGCCTGGAAGAAAGGAAAAGAGTTGAAGACAGTTAATGCGGTGGTTGGAAAGTGAAAGTCGACGACTATATATAGGAATGAAAAAAGAGCGGGAAGAATTTGAAATGCCAGGGGGTGCGGATAGCTGGGCTGCGCGGTGACGTTTCAACTTCTTGGATCTTATCTTCTACAGGTGGGCTCGCATCCTGGCGACATCCTCTAACTCGCCATAGGCGAGCCAATCTGCAGGAAAAGAAGTAAAAGTCGCGAAGGCGAGGCAGTAGCTCGCGAGTCTAAGGCGAAGCATTTGTATCAAAATAGAAAATAAACGACGTGTGAACGTAGTTAACATGGTGGTAGAAGTAATGCGAGCTGAAAGAGAGCTCGCGAGCGAGCTGGAATATCCTTATTACAAATTCTTAAATTGTTCAAAACCCCCAAAATGAGGGGGGAGTAGTAGGTGTGGGCAACAAATAACAAAGAAAAACAATTGTTCAATAGTTAATCCACTTCCAGCGACCGCGGCCTCGCACCCAGAGCGCGGTGGAATTCTTGGATAGTGGTACTCGCGAACTGACTGGACCTCACGCTGCATCAGGCGCATATAATCTTTGACTCACGCGAGATGCACCCCTGGCGAGGTGACCTCGCCGCGAGCGAACTGTCGCATCTCAGCAAGTACGCGCACGCTCGTATCCTCCATGGCGGTAAACCTCTCTTCATAAGCAGTCCGGTACACCCTGTTCTGATCATATAACTCTCGCAGCATGGAGCCATACTTCTGGAATAGTGCGGTGACCCGCCTTTTCATTTGCTCCGGGTTGCCGGGGTCCCCGAGGAAGTCTGCGACCTGGCCCGGCAATGGCGGTGGCGACATCTCCTCCTCTCCGTGCTCTGATTCGGGGGGGTGGGGTCTGAAGAGCACCTGCGAGGAAGAAGTCAGCATAAGGGGAAGGCAAGAGGCAATTGGTGATAATTAACTAACCTGGCGAAGCCAGGAGGGTGTGGGGTCGCTGGCGAGAGGAGTTTGGCTAGCCCTTGAAGGCTTCAGTGAATGCAGGGGTAATGGATTTTCCCAGGCTGGGGCGGTGTGTCGTTTCATCCGCGAACCGGAGGTCGCCCCGTAGCGAGCCGTCCGGGTTCCGTTGGCCCACAATGCCAAACCCCGGTGTAAGTATGGTCGAGTTGGGTGGGGCTGGTGAGCCCGGCAGCGTTGGGACTCATTTTTAAGGAGTCGCGAGAGGGGTACCTGCGCAAAAGGGGCAAGGCTGCGTCAGCAATCAAAGAAATACAAGAAATAGAGAGATGAATGACTCACCCGATCATGAGGATTGGACTTACAGGTCAGTGGTCCTCTCATCCGGAGGGGGGGATCAGTCCTCCCGGGCGATGCGAGGTGAGACCCCGTCGGTGATGGCCTAATGATATTTTCCTCGGCGAGAGGGTTCTGCGAGCAAGGAAACAAAACAGTGAGTAAATTTTGGAGTACCGAGCCTTTAACAATCGAACCTGTGACAGCGAGACCTGCGAGGCGAGCCCGTGGCGGGAGGATGGGGACGAAGATGATGATCACTCCTCGCCGGTCGACCGTCGGACGACCTTCGCCTTTCTGGTCTGAGGCGGAGGTGGAGCAGGTTGCGGAGAGATCCAGGGGGCGAGCTCGGTAGCTTTGGCCTTCTGGATCGCCTGCGAGGCCTTGAGGCGAGCCAGTTTTTCCTCCTTTTTGGACATCGCGATGTATATAGCGACGAGCAGCAAAAGAGAGAAGAGGGAGAAAAGGTTCATGCACCAGCCGGGAAGGATGGTATTTATAGCATTGGGCATGGGTCCACCGAAAGATTCTCACCACGTCATCAAGAGGCCGGTGAGTACCAGGGGTTGGATGTTTCTTCGTGAGCCTAAGGTAGCCTCACGAAGAGCGGGGATTATGTACAACCCCAGTATTCGCCAAGAGGTGAGCGTAGGCTAAGGGAGCAGCAAGCGAAAAAAGCAGGTGAGCCGGGTGTGCTAGACCCTCGCCGGCCGCTCGCAAGAAGGCGGGCGAGCCGGGCGAACCGGGTCCTCATTGGCCGCCCGCAGGAAGGCGAGCGTGCCGGTTTCTCGGTGGTCGCTCGCATGGAGGGCGAGCAAACCAGGCCCTCGCGGTTCACGAGAGGGAAGCCAGGCGAAAGGAGCCCTGGTGGGTGGCTCTCCAGTAGGGGTTCAGGGGTGGTTTTACCTGGAAGTCCTCGGTGGTCTGCAGTTAGCCTCTTCAAACAGCGGAGTTTGGCTGTTGGCAGACCATTTTGGGCTGCGTATAGTAAAATTTTAAGGTGGGATCCCGCTATTAGTAGACCATATGTAAAAAAACTATATATAGACCTTGAAGGGCACCTTTGGATAGGATTCCAACCTAAGTACTCTGAGCTTTCTCATCCTTAGTTTATCTTGGCTTAGCTCTCAGGCTCTCCAAGGTACCCAGTCTCAGCTTTGGCTTGGGAGGGGAAGCGCTCTAAGATCTTTCGGGTGTGTGGTAGGACCTCCTCGCTGCGACCAAGGGTCTGTGTCTAGTTCCGAGTTTCCTGTCGGTTTCTTCCGCTGAATCAGTAGGTGCTAGCTGCCCCCCAACTTTGGGGGCCCAAGCTCGACAAGAGACCAAGTTCTGGTATCAACATCGACAGCAACTGAAGAAGCGATGATGGTCACCTTAGCCACTTTCCTTCTGAATGGAGAGGCGGTGCTTTGGTAGGATGAATTGGAAGTGAACAAGTTGGCCGATAGAGATATCACTAATGTCTCGATGGCAGAGCTCTCAAAAGTGTTTCTCCACAGGTTTATCCCCTTTGCCCAGCACATTGCGTTACAAAACTAGTTTTTGTGATTAACTCAAGGTGATCATTCGGTAGACGACTACATGCATGAGTTCACTAGACTGAGTCGCTATTCGGGATCTTTGGTGGAAGATGAGGAAACAAAGACGAATAAGTTCTACAAAGGACTTCATGATGAGTTAAGTCTGCTTCTAGCAGGCCCAATGACTTTTGGCTTCCATGTTCTGGTGCAAACTGCCAGATCTCTGGAATTGGATATGTAGAGGGTGCAACGCGCTAAAGGACTCAATGCAAGGAAGCCAGAGTTTCGCGCGCTAACCTCTCAATCAAAGCCTGAGTTCAGGAGGAATAAGAGGAAGTCTAGGTTCGCGGAACCAGCTCCTTCTAATGTATCGGGAGCAATGACTGCACGGGGCCCCATAACGTGTTTCAACTATGGAAAAGTGGGACACAAAGCCCGAGTGTGTCCAAGTGGTCCCCTGAAGGCAGAAAATTGAGCAGTGGACTATGCTCATGCAGCGGGTTCATCTTATGCGGAGAAAGGCAAAGTTGTCGAGTCTTCTGCTTCCCAGCAACCTCCGACCCAGCCGAGATTCTACTCGCTTGGCCAACAAGAAGCCATACGGCAGAACGATGTCGTCACAGGTATGAATCGTAATTTAGCTTTTACAGTTTGACGTGATGTATACTTCATGTGTGCCTATACGTTTGGTGGTATGTGCAATTAGGCTTCGTTCTAATTTTCAACAATCTGGCGAGAGCTCTTTTCGATACTGGAGGATCGCACTCCTTCTTGTCTAAGGACTTCGTGGTGTGAATCAGAGTACCATCTACCTTGGTAGAAGATAGATTGAAGGTAGTGTTGCCCAACGGATCTCGTATGAGCGCGGATAGGAAGAGTCGTGTAAAGATGCGGATAGGGAATCAAGATTTCGACCTAGAACCGTCATTATTTCCGCTAGCTGAGTTTGACGTAATCTTTGGCATGGACTGGCTCTCGAAGCAGTGAGCATGCATAGATTACAATCTGAAGGAGATTAATCTGGGAAAGAACACCAGAGACGAGATCAGATTTATTAGTATGCGAGGAGCGAGCAAGATGCTGATGTCGGCCCTCCAAGTGGTTAAGGCGGTGAGAAAAGGCGCAGAGTTGTTCTTCACGTTTTTGGAGGCATCAGAGCCTAAGACCAGTTTAAGTGATATCCCGGTAGTGGCGGAGTACGCTGACGTGTTTCCTAACAAACTCCCTAGGGCTCCCCCAGCGAGAGATTGATTTTTGTATCGAGTTGGTGCCAGGTGCCAAATCTATGCCACGCTCACTGTACCGAATAATGTCGAAGGAATTGGCAGAGTAAAACGTTCAGCTGCAAGAACTACTAGAGCAAGGCTATGCACGTCTAAGTTCATCCCCTTGGAGTGCACCGGTCCTCTTTGTAAAAAAGAAGGACGGCAGCTTGCGTCTATGGATCAAATATCGAGAGCTGAATAACTGGCAGCGAAGAACTGTTATCCAATTCCGAGAATTGATGACTTGTTCGACCAACTGGTTGGGTCGACGGTGTATTCTAAGCTAGACGTAAGGTCTGGCTATTATCAACTGAGAATAAGGGAATGTGATATTCCAAAGACAGCGTTCAGTACAGGCTTCGGGCACTACGAATTCACGGTCATGTCGTTCGGTCTCTCCAATGCATCATTGGAATTTATGGACTTGATGAATAGAACGTTCTGAGAGTATTTGGACTGATTTGTAATCGTCTTCATCGTCAACATTTTGGTATACTCTCAGCCCGATGAGGAGAATGCAGAGCAACTGCACGCAGTCTTAAGCACCCATAGGAGGAGTCAGCTATACTCCAAGTTCTCCAAATGCGAGTTTTGGCTTACATCAGTAGCATTCCTTGGTCATGTTGTTAGTGGTGAAGGAATCGCGGTCGATCCGTCGAAGATAGTGGCAATCCGAGAGTGGGCTGTGTTGAAAAACGTGGCGGAAGTCCGAAGTTTCTTATGACTTGCCGGCTACTATAGGCGCTTCATGGAGAACTTTTCGAGGATTGCACTTCCTCTCACTGAGCTGACTAGGAAAGATCAGAAGTTCGTTTGGTCGCCCGAGTGCGCACGAGCTTTTGAGGAGCTGAAGAGTTGTCTGACCACGGCGCCCATTTTGTGTTCGCCATGTGGAACAGAAGGTTATGAAATATATAGCGACGCCTCGGGGAGTGGCTGGTGTTGCGTCCAAGTGCATTTCGAAAAGGTGATTTCCTATGGCTCCCGTCAGTTGAAGGTACATGAGAGGAACTACCCAGTCCATGACTTGGAGTTAGCAGTCGTGGTATTCGCTCATATGTTATGGAGGCATTACTTGTATGGTATGAAGACCGACATCTTTACGGACCACAAAAGCCTCATATATATCAAAAGGAGTTGAATATGCGACCAAGGAGGTGGATGGAGTTCCTTGGGGACTACTGATGACTGATATTTTAGTCATCGTTTTAGGCTAATATCTTATTAGATATTTAAATAAATAATCACATTTTGTTCGTTATTTTTTTTTAATTTCGTAAAAATAATATTTTATGTTCTAGCTCATATATTATTTATTTTGTAAGAATTCGGCAGGCCTGGGGGAATTGATGTGCGAAATCCCGCTGTCGCGTCCAAGACGCGCAAGCTGTCGTACATATAAACATATATTTACATATGTATATGTTTATATATATGTATATGTTTATATATATATATATATATGTTTATATATATATATACGTTTATTATATATATATATGTTTATTTATATATATAAACGATATATATATATTTACATCGTTAAGCAGCTTCCGGCCACCACTTCAAGAGCACCGCCACCTTTGCATGGGGCTCCGCCACCACCCTACAGCAACCCGTCCACCACTCCAATGCAAATGCTCCGGCCACCACCCTGCAGCTCTCCTGAGCCTCCTCCTTGTGTGCCTCCACGTCAGCAAACTACCTTGTCGTAGCACCACCGCCGACCACTTCCGACAACCTCCAGGCAGCAGCTGCTCCGCCACCTTCCTGTAGCTAGGTCTCCACCTCCAACACAGCAGCTCCACCTCCATGCAACTGCCATTTCTAACACGAGGTCCACGTCAGAAATCCATGTGCATGCGTCTCCTCTGCCCAAGCCCTGCCCCTGCCGTTTCACAAAGATGCCGCCTCCAATTAATGCCATCAATCTGCCTCCTCCGCCAAGCCGTTTCGAGTCCAAGGCTGTATAAAATGTTTACCTCGGGTAGGAGGAAAGAGATTATTAATCATACTGGGAGAGACAAATAGGCCCGAAATTTAGAGAAGTTCCGATTAGAGAAAATCAATCATTCGGCCGGGAGAAAAGCAGTCCAGTATTTCATCCCGAAAAGTTGTTATTTTATATGTTCGTTGTTCGATTGTAATCTTGTCGTCTTGCTCCTTTCGAATTATAATTGTCTTAATCGTTAAAGCTTGTATTTTTATTTCTTGTAATTTCTTTCTCCACTAGGAATAAAAGTTCATCTCTTTTTCTACTAATAATAATATTCTAGTTTAAAAATTTGTTGTTTGTCCTATTTGTTCGCATTTTTATAATAATGATTTCTTCATCTACATGAGCGGTTAATTTCTATAGTGCTCGGTCGCGATGATCCGAGGATGAGATAAGTTTTGTTATGTCTTTTAGATTTATTTTTCTCTAATTGTTGAACGCGTATGATTTACCGTTGGTCAACTCATTGAGGCTATATCTTTTATATAGTTTTCAAAATGGTTTTCGCTCTTTAGTCGACCGAGAGGCTCGTAAGGTGAATCGATCACCCATCAGTAAAAGGAGTAGAATGCAACCCTCGATAGAGGACGACGTAACACTTTCGGATTGAAGTAAAATTCAATAGAGAGGTTCACAACCTAAGGCAAGTCTTAGGCGATGCGATTTGAGAACGAAAGTTCGGTCGATACACCTAAGCTTAGTTGAACCTAAACCTCGAAAGAGGGGTGTTCATGCTTTGGGAACCTCCACGGTCAAAGCCTCTTCAACAAGAGAATTGTAATCTATTCTCATTTCAATTTTCTCCAAATCCGAGGTGACTCAAAGATCCGGTACTAGTTTTAAACCATCAATTTAATTCCGTTAGCATTTCTTCTAGTTTTTACTATTCTCAACCCAACTCCAAATTTCTAATTGATAAGATAATAACGATTTTTCAAAGTAGAATTACTCGACCTCCCCGAGTCTAATACGACCTTGATTTTTATAAACCTATACCACTTTCGTCGCGGTACACTTGCCATTGCCGGGGACTCTTGGTTGATAATTTGAAAAAGAAATAGTTATTAATTTTATCGTTCTCTTTCTTCTCACCCGCCTTCCTTTTAAAAATTTTAAAAATCTTCAAAGGCGTAATCTAAATTCCTGGAAAGGACGCTTTGGGCTTGAATTCCCATCACAGTCTCTAGTACCTTGCAAACCCTTCACCGGGTAGATCTTGGGAAGTCCAGGACTAATTTTAAATCACCTATTAAAAAAAAATCTAAAAAATATAATAAAATAAAAAATAAATATATTTATCTAAAATCTTATTTTCTTTTTTCTCTTTCCGCTTCTTTTCCTTTTTTTTTATTTTGGTTTATGACCCGACGAAACTCTTCAAATAATCTTGATTTGTGTTTTGATCCGGAAATCGAGCGCACATTGCTGCGACGTCTCCGATTTAGTGATCTACCAATAATTCGAGAAGAGTCAATCGGAGAAACTAGCGAAGGTTTAATGGATAACCCCGACCATAATGAGGCCCCGCTACAGACCATGTCCTATTATGCGAGGCCAAATTGGGAGGGAACACAATCTAGTATTATTCGCCCAGCGGTGGCGAATAATAATTTTGAAATTAAAACGAGCATCATTCAAATGGTATAGCAAACCGTCATATTTGATGGCTTACCAGATGAAGATCCTAATTTACATTTACTAAATTTTTTGGAAATTTGCGACACCTTCAAAATAAATGGCATCACCGATGACGCCATTCGTTTGCATTTATTTCCTTTCTCTTTGCGGACTAAGGCCAAGCAATGGTTGGGATCTCTTCCTAGAGGTTCCATCACTACATGGGCCGAAATGATGGAGAAATTTTTAACTAAATATTTTCCTCCGGCAAAGTCCGCTAAATTACGTACGGACATTCTCTCATTTATGCAAATAGACTCGGAGTCTCTCTATGACACATGGGAGCGCTTCCAGGAACTCTTGCAGAGATGTCCTCATCATGCCCTTCCTGTGTGGCAACAAGTTCAAACTTTTACAATGGTTTGAATCTCCAAACAAGGCAGATGATTGATGCGGCCGCAGGGGGGACCCTTAATAACAAAACCCCTAAGGCTGCTCAAGAGCTTTTCGAGAAGATGGCCATGAATGTGTATCAGTGGAATGCACCACGGTCGCGCCCTAACAAGCTGACCGGACTCTTTGAAGTATAGGCCACCCCGAATTTAGCGCTTCAAGTAGAAATGCTAACTAAGCAAGTGGCGGAGATGTCTGCTTCCTCCGCCACTAATTGGGCTAATAATAATAATTTTAATAATAATAATAATTTTATTCAAGAGCATGTAGATTATATGGGGAACTCCTATCGTCCTCTTTATAACCCGAATAATAATCTTCCGTTAAATAATAGTTATAATCCGGGTTTAAGGAACCATCCAAATTTTTCATGGAGCAACCCCAACAATGCTCAACGACCTCCACAAGTGAATCCTCCTGGATTCGCTCCACCGCCACCACACAAGCCCTCTTCATTTGAAGAGGTCTTCACTAAATACGTTGCCTCTAATGAGTCCAATATCCGAAACTCTCCGGATCTATTAAAAGCTTAGAAAATCAGATTGGACAGCTCGCCAAGATGTTCTCCGAACGCCAGTAAAGAGCTCTACCGGTCAATACTGAGCCCAATCCAAGGGAGAGCGCTAATGCAATAACCCTCCGCGGCGGAAAGGAGGTAACTTCTACAAATTTGGCTGAACCCGAGGTAAACGTTTCAACTTCATCTCCGCAAGTTATTTCTTCACCTACTTTACGTTCTTCTACATTAGCTCCGCGTATTATTAAAAATCCTTCTATTCCTTATCCTTCAAAATTTAAAGATGAACGCAATGAGGAGCAATATAAAAAATTTATTGAAATTTTAAAACAAATCCAAATAAATGTTCCATTCTGCGAGGCGTTAGCCCAAATGCCCAAGTACGCTAAGTATCTAAAAGATTTACTTTCAAATAAAAAGAAACTTGAAAATTTATCGCGCATATCTCTAAACGCAGAATGTTCGTCGGTTTTGTTAAATACATTACCACAAAAATTAAACGACCCGGGGCGGTTCTCCATCCCTTGCTTGTTCGGTAATTTATTAATAAAACACGCCCTGGCAGATTTGGGCGCTAGTATTAATTTGATGCCATTTTCATTATTTAAAAAGCTTGGTTTAGGCAATCCAAGCCCAACAAAAATCAGTATCCAACTTGCAGACCGATCGATAAAATACCCAATTGGGGTTATTGAGGATGTGCTTGTTAAGGTTGACAAATTTACCTTCCCTGTTGACTTTGTCATCCTAGACATTGAGGAAGACGCTGAAGTGTACCCATTATACTCGGACGTCCTTTCCTCGCCACCTCCCGGGCAATAATTGACGTTAGTAATGGCAAACATCTCCTACGAGTTGGGGATGAAGAAGTTATTTTTAGTATAAACAACTCTATGAGAAATTCTTTTTCAAATGACGATTCTTGTTATACTTTAGAAACAAATTTTGATGAAGATTTATCGTCATTTTCTGAATTAATCTTGAAAAATATTGAAGATTCGGAGTTGGCAAATTTATTTTGTCTAAAAGAAGTAACTCGGTCGTTGCCGTTTGAGCAAATAAATTTAAAAAACTTCAAAATAAAAACTTCTTATGAAGAACCGCCAAACCTAGAGTTAAAACAACTCCAGGATCATTTAAAATATATTTTTGTAGAAAAGAATTCAAAATTGCCCGTAATCATTTCTTCTGCGCTTAACGATTCGGAAATTTCCGAATTAATTAAAATTTTAAATAATCACCGCCATGCAATTGCATGGCAACTTTCGGATATCAAGGGAATTAGCCCATCTTTTTGCACACAAAAAATATATTTAGAAAATAATTCTCGTGGCACTATTCATCCTCAACGTCGTCTTAATCGCAATATGAAGGACGTCGTTAAGGTTGAAATTATAAAATTATTAGACGCAGGGATTATTTACCCAATTTCTGATAGCACTTGGGTTAGCCCGGTGCAAGTCGTGCCTAAGAAGGGCGGGATAACGGTAGTTTCCAATGAAAATAATGAGTTAATCCCAACCCGTACTGTTACGGGTTGGCGGGTATGCATCGAGTATAGAAAATTAAATGATGCTGCCCGTAAGGATCACTTCCCGTTACCCTTCATTGACCAAATCTTAGAACGTTTATCTGGTCACTCACACTATTGTTTTCTTGATGGTCTTTCGGGATACTTTCAAATTCCAATCGCGCCCGAAGACCAAGAGAAAACCACGTTCACTTGTCCTTTCGGCACCTTCGCTTATCGGAGGATGTCGTTTGGTCTTTGCAACGCGCCGGCTACATTTCAAAGATGTATGTTGGCAATTTTTATCGAATTAGTAGAGGACGTCATGGAAGTTTTTATGGACGATTTTTCAGTCTTTGGCGATTCTTTTAAAAGTTGTTTAAATAATCTTGATTGTGTTCTTCAACGCTGCGAAAACACGAATCTGACACTCAACTAGGAGAAGTGTCACTTTATGGTCCAAGAGGGATTAGTCCTCAGACATAAAGTTTCAAGTAAAGGGATCGAGGTCGACCGGGCCAAGATCGAGGTCATAGAAAAACTCCCTCCGCCTACTAATATTAAATCTATTAGGAGTTTTCTAGGACATGCGGGTTTCTATAGACGGTTTACTAAAGATTTTTCAAAGATTACAAAACCGTTAACACATCTATTAGAAAAAGAAACCGCTTTTATTTTTTATGAGGAATGTTCTAAGGCGTTCAATAAAATTAAAAATGAACTTATCAACTCGCCTATTTTAATTGCGCCGGATTGGTCTCTTCCGTTCGAAATCATGTGCGATGCAAGCGATTTTGCTGTAGGTGCAGTCTTGGGTCAACGTGTGAATAAATATTTTCACCCAATTTATTACGCAAGCAAAACGCTTACATCCGCCCAAGCTAATTATACAACAACGGAAAAAGAACTTTTAGCGATTGTTTTTGCATTTGATAAATTTCGTTCATACATAACGCTATCAAAGATTATTGTTTTTACAGACCACTCTGCTCTTCGGTACTTGCTAGATAAAGGGGACGCCAAGCCCCGACTATTGAGATGGATTCTCCTGTTGCAAGAATTCAATTTGGAGATCTGAGATAAGAAAGGAGCGGAGAACTTGGCGGCCGACCACCTCTCAAGATTGGAAAACCCCACGGCAGGAGAACTGGTGGAGGCCGAAATTGATGATAAATTCCCAGAAGAGCGCCTCCTCGCCATTGAAAAGGTAATGACTTCTTCCACCCCTTGGTATGCGGATCTTGCCAATTATTTAGTGGCTCGGGTCCTCCCAAAGAATTTTTCAAGTCAACAAAAGAAGAAATTCTTTTCAGACTTGAAAAATTACTTTTGGGAAGACCCATTTTTATTTCGGATCTGCGCAGACCAAGTGGTAAGAAGGTGTATTTCAGGCGAGGAAGGCGTCCAAATATTGCGGCACTGCCACGATGGACCAACCGGTGGTCACTATCAAGCAAACCGGACCGCAAGAAAGGTGCTAGAGGCGGGCTTCTACTAGCACACCCTATTCAAAGACGCTCACACTCTTGTGAGTAAATGCGATAGTTGCCAGCGGTCAGGTAATCTTTCTAACCGAGACGAGATGCCACAAAATATATTCATAGAATGCGAAATATTCGATTTATGGGGTTTAGATTTCATAGGTCCCCTACCTCCTTCTAACAATAATAAATTTATTCTTGTTGCGGTCGACTACGTGTCAAGGTGGGCAGAAGCACAAGCCCTTCCCACTAATGACGCAAGAGTCGTCGTAAATTTTTTGAAACAATTATTTTCAAGATTTGGCACACCACGCGCACTAGTGAGAGATAGGGGATCACATTTTTGTAACAGCCAACTTGCTAAAATTTTAGCAAAGTACGGTGTTACACATAAACTCTCCACCGCCTATCATCCACAAACAAATGGCCAAGTGGAAGTGGTAAACCGTGAGCTGAAAAGAATTTTAGAAAAAACGGTGTCTAATAATAGAAAGGATTGGTCGTTTAAATTAGATGACTCTTTATGGGCTTATCGGAAAGCGTACAAGACCGCCATTGGTTGTACACCATACTGATTAGTCTACGGGAAAGCGTGTCATTTGCCGGTGGAATTAGAACATCGCGCATATTGGGCGCTTAAATTTTTAAATTTAGATTTAAACTTAGCCTCCGAAAACAGAAAATTTCATTTAAATGAATTAGACGAATGGCGTGCAAACGCCTATGAAAATAATAAATTCTACAAGGAGCGCACTAAGTACTATCATGACAAAAGAATCAAAAATCCAAAGTCTTTTTCACCGGGAGATTTAGACCTTCTTTATAACTCACGTTTAAGGCTTTTTCCCGGAAAACTGAAGTCCCAATGGTCTGGCCCCTTTGTAGTAAAAGAGGTTTGGCCATATGGGACCGTGCTAATAGAACACCCGGAAAATAGTTCATTCAAGGTTAATGGACACAGTTTGAAATTATATCACTCCGGCGACCCCTCTGCCGGAAAAATAGAATCACTTAACCTACCAAATTTTTAATAAAACATCACTTAGTCAAGCTACGCGACGGTAAACAAAGCGCTTTTGGGAGGCACCCCAATGTTATCCTTTTTATTTTGTTATTTCTTTTCTTGTGTGTTGTTGATTTTAATTCTGCAGGTGTTTGTCCGGCAACCCCGTCTACCAACCAGGGAAGCCCTCTTAACCCTTTACTCATTTATTTTTATCTTCTTTATTGTCATTTTAGTTTTTTTTTTATCTTCATACTTAGTTTTAAACATTGGGGACAATGTTTACTTTTAAGTATGGGGATGCAGCATAACATTTTGTTGGAATTTAAATTTCTGAAAAAAAAAATATTTATTTAATTTAATAAAAAAAACAAATTTCTTGGAAAGGATGCTTTGGGCTTGAATTCCCATCACAGCCTCTAGTACCTTGCGAGCCCTTCACCGGGTTGACCTTGGGAAGTCCAAGAACTAAAAAAAAATATTTTAGGAATTGTTTTTGTTTTTTTTTTAGTTTATCAAAACGTCCTAGCTTGCTAAATTGTAAGTTCTAAAGTAGACTTATTTTTCATATGGGCTAAGAATATTTTATGCAAGAATAGTTTTTTTTTGAAACTTTTGAGTAAAATTGTTGACTCATGCAGTGCTTCTAGTCAAATGCATGTGTTTGAGTAGTATTGGTGTAGAATTAAATTCTTGGCATAGATCTAAAATTATGATTTGTTAATTTGCGTAGAAATAATTTATTTTACTTCTAATTTGAATCTGGTAATTATCTAAAAATAGTTTTGGTGAGTGTGTAGAAGATTGTTAGAAAGCTATTACTTGAATCGACCAGAAGGGTGTCCTTTCTCGATGTCTAGAACTTGCTTTTAGCTATCTTCAAAGCATTTGCACTTTAGAATAATTAATCTTATGGAAATGACTTAGGCATTTCTTTGGACAGTTTGAGCTCTTGCATCCAATCCTAAAATTACTACCGTTGTTGACACAAATTTGAGCTTTTTTACCCTTTTTTTTATAAACCCTCACCATTTCTCCACCAAAACCAGAAAAAAAGCCAAACCCATGTACACTTAAATTTTGAGCTAAATTGTTGAAAATTTTTAGATGCTAGGGTGAAGAGACAATTTTTCAAAAATATCATGGGTGTCAATTCAAAAGAAATATGTTTATATCAAAAAGCAGAAAAATCTCATAATGATATGCGGCTTAGGTATGCACATGCATGCTTGGAATGATCCCAATTATGAAGAATAATGGTATAAATAAAGGAGAAAGGGAGTGTTCCCCTTTGCAAAATGTGAGTATGGGGGTAAAAGCCTCTCTATTTTGTGGTAGTCATTGTTTTCTTTTAGCTCAAAACTCTTTGTTTATGTGGAATAAACCTTCATGTTTATCATTGTTTACCTCGCCCTTAAACCCAAGCCTTAAATTACACCCTATTTAAGTCCTAAAGATCCATAATGTTGATTTAGTATGGAGTGCAGTGGAGAAGGTGCAAACAGGCAAGCCTATGGCCATCGACATTGATGGATTTCTTTGGAGGCGACCCCGAGCATCAATATCTAGTAATTTAAATCTCAGCGATCACGCTATTTTCTCCCTTTACATAACTTTGAGATTGACCGTCGACTCATTTTAAAAGTGATAATAAATAATTAAAACGCATTTTGAATTATTTCATAAATTAGTTTTTATGCCAAGAACGTCTTTCTACTAAAATATCTAACCATGCCGGCATAAAACTTCGCATTTTACTCTCTAGCTTTCAAGATTCTATCTAGCATTACTTTTTCCTACCCTTATAAAGAATGGTTTGCTCGGGACGAGCAATGAGTAAGTGTGGAGGTGTTTGATGACTAATATTTTAGTCATCGTTTTAGGCTAATATCTTATTAGATATTTAAATAAATTATCACATTTTGTTCGTTGTTTTTTTAAAAATTTCGTAAAAATAATATTTTATGTTCTAGCTCATATATTTTCTATTTTGTAAGAATTCGGCAGGCCTGGGGGAATTGATGTGCGAAATCCCGCTGTCGCGTCCAAGACGCGCAAGCTGTCGTACATATAAACATATATTTATATATGTATATGTTTATATATATGTATATGTTTATATATATATATATATATATATATATATGTTTATATATATATATATATAAATATACGTTTATTTTATATATATATATGTTTATTTATATATATAAACGATATATATATATATATATTTACATCGTTAAGCAGCTTCCGGCCACCACTTCAACAGCACCGCCACCTTTGCATGGGGCTCCGCCACCACCCTACAGCAACCCGTCCACCACTCCAATGCAAATGCTCCGGCCACCACCCTGCAGCTCTCCTGAGCCTCCTCCTTGTGTGCCTCCACGTCAGCAAACTACCTTGCCGCAGCACCACCGCCGGCCACTTCCGACAACCTCCATGCAGCAGCTGCTCTGCCGCCTTCCTGTAGCTAGGTCGCCACCTCCAACACAGCAGCTCCACCTCCATGCAACTGCCATTTCTAACACGAGGTCCACGTCAGCAATCCATGTGCATGCGTCTCCTCTGCCCAAGCCCTGCCCCTGTCGTTTCACAAAGATGCCGCCTCCAATTAATGCCATCAATCTGCCTCCTCCGCCAAGCCGTTTCAAGTCCAAGGCTGTATAAAATGTTTACCTTGGGTAGGAGGAAAGAGATTATTAATCATACTAGGAGAGACAAATAGGCCCGAAATTTAGAGAAGTTCTGATTAGAGAAAATCAATCATTCGGCCGGGAGAAAAGCATTCCAGTATTTCGTCCCGAAAAGTTGTTATTTTATATGTTCGTTGTTCGATTGTAATCTTATACGTCTTTCTCCTTTCGAATTATAATTGTCTTAATCGTTAAAGCTTGTATTTTTATTTCTTGTAATTTCTTTCTCCACTAGGAATAAAAGTTCATCTCTTTTTCTACTAATAATAATATTTTAGTTTAAAATTTTGTTGTTTGTCCTATTTGTTCGCTCTTTTTCGTCATGTCGCATTTTTATAATAATGATTTCTTCATCTACATGAGCGGCTAATTTCTATAGTGCTCGGTCGCGATGATCCGAGGATGAGATAAGTTTTGTTATGTCTTTTAGATTTATTTTTCTCTAATTGTTGAACACGTACGATTTACCGTTGGTCAACTCATTGAGGCTATATCTTTTATATAGTTTTCAAAATGGTTTTCGCTCTTTAGTCGACCGAGAGGCTCGTAAGGCGAATCGATCACACATCGGTAAAAGGAGTAGAATGCAACCCTCGATAGAGGACGACGTAACTCTTCCGGATTGAAGTAAAATTCAATAGAGAGGTTCACAACCTAAGGCATGTCTTAGGCGATGCGATTTGAGAACGAAAGTTCGGTCGATACACCTAAGCTTAGTTGAACCTAAACCTCGAAAGAGGGGTGTTCATGCTTTGGGAACCTCCACGGTCAAAGCCTCTTCAACAAGAGAATTGTAATCTATTCTCATTTCAATTTTCTCCATATCCGAGGTGACTCAAAGATCGGGTACTAGTTTTAAACCATCAATTTAATTCCGTTAGCATTTCTTCTAGTTTTTACTATTCGCAACCCAACTCCAAATTTCTAATTGATAAGATAATAACGATTTTTCAAAGTAGAATTACTCGACCTCCCCGAGTCTAATACGACCTTGGTTTTTATAAACCTATACCACTTTCGACGCGGTACACTTGCCGTTGTCTTTTGCGGATATAGTTTTGCGCATCAACTACACCTTTGACATACATTACAATCCCGGGAAGGGAAATATAGTTGCAGACGCGTTGAGTCATCGGGCTCACGCGCAAGCAAATTGGATTTTGATGAATGATGAGCATCTAATCTGCAATCTAGAGTCCTTGGAGATCACTTGTGTCGATAGCAGAGCATCTACTTTAGCATGCTTGAACTGGACGGAGGTTCAATATGACCTTGCCGACCGAGTTCGACAAGCTTTGGAGCTAGATGAAAGCATGAAGCGTTACAAAGCGAAGACGATGGTCTTTTATGGAAAGATGTTAGATTGTGGGTCCCAAAAGTGGCCAATCTACAGGAAGAATTGATGTGCGGGGCTCACTTTGCCAAGTACTCGATTCACCCGGGGAGCACAAAGATGTATATAGATAGGAAGAAACTATTCGGGTTGCCAGAAATGAAGAAAGACATTTCTCTCTACGCGACAAAGTGTCATACTTGCGCGTTAGTGAAGGCTGAATGTCAAATACCTGGTGGGTTTCTAAAGTCTTTGTCTATTCCGGAATGGAAGTTCGATGATATTTCAATGGATTTCGTGCACGGATTGTCGAGATCACAGCATGATAACGACACCATTTGGGTGATCGTAGATCAATTGACGAAAGTATCGCACTTTATTCCGAACCGGAACGACGATTCTGTGGAAAAGTTAACAAAGCTATACGTTGATAATACCGTACGATTACACGGAGTTCCCCGTAGCATCGTAAGTGATCGTGATGGGCGTTTCACATATAATGACTGGAAACTGATCCACTAACTATTGGGTACCAAGCTAAAGTTTAGCACGACCTTCCACCCACAAATGGATGGACAGATCGAGAGGACCAAAAGGATGATGGAAGACATGCTCCGGATGTGCCCCTTGGATTTTGGAAAGAGATGGGAGGACCATCTCTATATGATTGAATTCGCCTACAACAATAACTACTAGACAAGTATTAAAATGTCTCCATTCGAAGCCCTTTATGGTATAAGGTGTCGTACGTCGTGGGCTTGGGCTGAAATGGGTGACACGAAGTTGTTAAAGCGCAAAGATTTGGATGAAGTGAATACATAAATACGGGCAATACGAGAGCAGTTGCTCATTGCTCATGATAGGCAGGCAAAGTACTACAATGCAAATCACTATAACGTCGAGTTTTCCATTGGTGATTGGGTTTATTTGATGATCAAATTGTTCAAGGGAGTATCAAGGATCCGATGCTTGAAAAAGCTGAGTCCAAGGTACGTAGGACCGTTTGAGATCTTGGAGCGCATTGGTGAAGCTGCCTACCGGATTGCTCTATCTACGGAGCTAAGCAGTCTACACGACGTATTCCACATTTCAGTGTTGAGAAAGGCTGTGAAAGAGCCTACTTTGTGGTTGGTGAAATGTCGATTGATGGTGGGCTAGAGATGAAAGTCAAGCCCATGCGCATCGAAGACACTGAAGTGAAGCAATTGCGGAACAAATCCATCTGAATGGTAAAGGTCCATTGGACCAATTGCGGGAGAGAGGAACTCTCTTGGGAAAGATATCAAACAATGCTTGCGGAGTACCCCGAGCTAATCCCCTCAGGTATACAATAAATTTTGTACCTTACTGTTTTCGTAATTGTGGGACGAAATTCTTTTAAGGGAGGTGGAGTTCTAACACCACACTTTTCCAAAAGTAAAGGCTGAAAGGAAGTACTGTTGGGATTCGTCGAAAGGTCTCAAGTGGTCTCGACGAACAATACAAGTTTGATGGATGTTACCGAGTGATCTCGACGAATCGTCGAATGATCTCGACGAATCGTCGAATGGTTTCGGCGACTAATCGACGAGCACTGATATGGTTTAGTTTCAACAAATTTTTGAAGCATCTCGAGTGATCTCGATGAATTCTATGGTCTCGACGAATTATCGGAAACACTCGACGAATGCAGACAGAGCGATTACTTTACCTACTTTAGACGTGACAGAAATGTAAGTGTCGATCTTTCATCCTAGCTGTCCAAATCCTTCTGAAAAATGAATCTGATGGCTAGGATCATTTCGTAATCCCTTAAAGGATGTTTGGGAGATAACTTTAGGTTTATTATTTCCTTTACACTCTGTCTCCAAACTTGAGAAAGGTGAGATCCAAGGAAGAAGAAGAAGACTTTTTCCGCCATTGACGGAGCTCCGAATCGCGAGACGTTTCCAGATCCACGGAGAGCAGCCCGGTGCGGTTCTTTCCATCCGATTGAAATCTCGGATTCATGGGGCCAAAGTAAGCTAGATGGGTAACGATCCTTCCTCCCAGTCTTAGGACGTGTTTGGTCCTCTCATTCCTTTTTCAATGCATTTTGAGGTTGTCTCTTTCACTAATTAGTGAAGTATAGGACCTCCTATGTTTTTCAGAACTCCGGGTAGATTATGTCCGTCCCCGACATTTATTGCATGTAGAAATCTGGTAGACGAACGAATTTAGGCATTTTGTGTGAATCCTACCCATGGTCATTAGTCTGGATCGGTGATGCTTGATTGTGATATGCATTTAGGTTAAGCCTAGAATGCATATCGGAGAATGACTCCGTGAGAAATGGCATCATTTTGCGTGGCTTGAGATTTAGGTGTCTTTCGGAGAGCCTAACGGAAGCCCCATGCTTGGGTTGCGGTTGAATGCAAACCTTCACCACGAGATTTGAAGTGGAGTAGTCTTGTACCTCCTTCATTGGTTATGTTTGTGAAGCCTATGTCCTCTTGGAGGGATTAGGTGTGCATCTTACTTTTTGTGTAGCACTTATATGTGTTAATCCCTTATGGGCCGAGGCGAAGCCGTACCCTCATTGTGTGATAGATCACAACGAATAGAGCACGGGCAAAGCTAAACCGAACCCGTTTCCATGCAGATCGGTGAGAGGTCCCAACCACTTGTGCGTTGTGTGATCATGGGAGAGGCTGTGGAAGGTGTTCACCTAGACTGACCAAAAGCTCTTTTCCCACCTAAGGTCGTGTTCCTTAGGGTGGTGTTCGATATGAATTAATATTATGTTAGCCTTATGCGGTTGCTTAGGTGGTTGTGGGAATCCTCTGGGTGAACCCAACCAACATCATGCGCATACCTAGGTTCCCCTTACTTTTATGCTCAACCTAGAAGATTGATTGTGCTTGAAACCTCAGCTTGTGTAGTGTAGTTGCACTTTCTTTATATGATTACATGTTGCATGTGCGGCTTGCTTGCAGGTTAGCGGTGACATGCCCCTGAGTCGGCTAGATAGTCGGGGGGTGGGATCATTACGCGGTTTGTGGTCAACTCATAGCTGACCCTTGTTTACCTCTTATTGGATGTTGGTGCAGGTACTTGTGAGCCAAGCGAGAAGTAGTGGGCTGAAGCCATTTGCTGTGTTGACCCTTGAAGGCCAACCTCTGTTTTTACTGCTTTCCTTATATTGTCGGCCTGCGAGTCGAAGTATGCCTTTGAGTTAGGCACATTATGTGAATGTAAGGCCTTAAGGCCATAACTCTTTATTCCTGGGATAGTGGGCAATTCTGAAAGTAATGTTTAATTAATGCTTCTGCTTACGCCTTATTAACGTCTAGCTAGTGTGTTCAATATGGCGTGGGGTCCTGACCAGGCCTATTGTTATATTATTTGTACTGGCAGGGTGTTACCCAATGAAGATTAAGGCACTTAGTTATTTTTGGATCTTTTCTTCAGATAATGAATCCTTGCTTGAGAGAAAAATGCAAGGATTGTGTAAGCCCTGATCCAGTTAATGATCTCTGTATAATCTGTATGCTTCTTGCAAAGAGAGGAAGAAGAAGAAGCTGTATGTGTTTCTGTACAGAGATCTGTCCAGTATATTTTCTGTAGAAGAGAAACTTAGAGAAGAAAAAGACATAATCAATTGTTGTCTCTTTCTTTTGAATTCTGTATACTTATTCTTCTGGCGAATAGAGATGAATGACTTTCCTCTTCTGTTGTTTCTCTAGTAGGAATGTCCAAGAGGTAGTATTGCTCTCTTTCTATTTCTGTTGACAGCCCGTTAAAACCTTGTAGAATAACTTCCAAATATATCATTTTTGAATCTCTGGAGTTCTTCTTTCCCTTCTTGTTCATGAACAAACCGTTAGAATTCAAATAACTTTCATTTATAACTTTTGAATAAGCTTCAGAATCGAATCCAGCAAGTTTTCCAAATTTGTGTCTGTATTCGACGTTCAGTCAAATAGCTTTGCCTTCTTATCGATGCACCTCTGAGTTCTAATAGAATCTTCTTCGAAATCTCCCTCAGCTTTGAATTGAACTCTGATATCGACGTTGCATCGATTCCTTATCGATGTATCCGTCGAGATCAAGACCATGATTTTGAGCTCTGACTTCTGCGTCAAATATAATTTAATGTTGTGTCGACTTCAAATGATGCTTTGACTGACTCTGTCTTCTACGTCGAATACATTTCGACATTGCATCAACTTCAACTGATACATCGACTGCCAGTCTGAGTTATCCTTACTTCTATTCGAAGTTACTTCGACTTGCAATCGAAGCTGCGTCGACTTCTATTCAACGCAGAATTAACTCAATTGAATTTTGCACTCCTTTTTGACTGGACTTTGACACTCTAATGTGAGTGTGACATCCTAGGACATCTAATGACTATTTTACCCTCACTATACTTCATGTGTAATGAATCCTAGATGATGAAATCACTTTTACATAATTTGTAAGATAAATCCAGAGGATGTTTTTCCCAACAATCTCCCCGTATTTATATTAATAAATTTTACAAATATTTTAAGTGATTTCAATCATATTGAAAATAAAGCAGATTACATACAAACATATTATAACAGAATAACAGCATAAACTAAAACTTCTGTTTAATAGAAATGAGTGTTCATCAGAATTAGTTACCTAGAGAAGTATTCTACTTTTTTCTTTCTGAGAAATGTAGATAGAACTTCATAGTCCTTCCTGAACTTTGTTTCTATATATTTGAAGTTAGCTGGTTTGGCCTTCTCTAGATTCTTCTGAATTTTGTCATGCCTTTTGAATAGTTTATCCAAGTCAGCTTCTGCATCAGGGTAGACATCATTTATCTTGAATCCAAGGTTGCTGACTTTAGCAGTCAGTTCATTTATTTCGACTAGATCAAACTCTTCTGATTCTGGATCTGGCACTATGAATGTTGAATGTCTGATGCCAGGAGTTGGAGATGTCTTGAAAATAATCTTTTTCTTCTTTTTGTATGGATGATCTTCTATATCTTGATTACATCCAAGACCCATTTTGTCAAGTTGTCATTTATCCTTCAGACTTTTGCTTGAGGGTTCTTGGCAACATATTTTGAAGAGTTAAATAGTGTACTTAGAATTTGGAATGCTGCTTTTATTTGCTCTTCTTCCACTGCATCTTTCCCCTTCTTGAGTCTTTCAATAAATTACCTTCTCTTTTCCTCAATTTCTCATTGAGAGGCATCATATTCATATTGCTCTCTTTTTCTTATGTCTTCAAAGACTTTGTCAACAACTGGGTCAGCACACACCTTCATCTTATTTTCAGGTATTTGAACTTTCTTATAAATTTTATTATATGACCTGTCCTTTTTGAACTACTTTCTTTGTTCCTTAGTATATCTCTCCTAGAAAGGTATGTTTCTCCCATATTGCCTTCCTCTGAATGTGTTTCTTCCTCTGAATATGTTCCTTTGTCTGGGATCTGATGTTGGAACTGGTAGAATAGGGACAGGAGGAAGTAAGGAAGGAATAGGAGCAAGAGAGGACAAGATAGGATCAGAAGTAGAGGTGGGTACAATAGGTGATAATGTTGTTGACTCTTCAAAAGCAGGCTTGATTTCTATGTTTTCAGAAATGGGTGAATCAACCTATACTGAAAACACTTTTAAACTTGCCCAATAATGTAGGATCTACTGGCGCACTTAGAGGTGGTGAATAAGGGTTTCAATCAACTATTGAAGATTTAAATAATTAACTACAGGTATGCGCACACTGGTGCTAGCGCTTGGCGGTAACCCTACCGCGTGGCGTAAGCTCTGGAAATAGCATAATTACTGCAGGATATTGTTTCGGGATTTGCAATACTCCAACCAATATTCCACTAAAAAATAACTGCAATTTATATAATAAGATACATGAACTTGATAACATTGAATAATGATATATTGTTTATACAAATACACTTAGATATCCATGACGTCGGAGATCGGAGGCGATGAATATTAAAACCTTGGGTTTTCTATACCGACCATAATCCAAGCACTGGTTGGTTCTCTTCCTTTACTCCCTAGAAAAGACTTCGAGCCGCTCCTCACCTTCCTCCCAGGAAGGGACTTGGAGCCCTCTAGATCTCCCAGATCTAGATGCCCTCCCAGGATGATTTTCTATGGAATCCTCCCCGAATTCCGACGACCTCTCCGGTCGATTTCCACGGATTCCAAACCGAATTCCAACATCCACACTAGACGATTTCACACACAAAAATAATAAATCAATAAAAGAGAAAACTAGAAGAGATGAGAAGTTGTACTCCCTCAACGTATGTCTCCGGATGCGGTGAGCCAACATCGCTTTTGATCTTTGTGTAGGATGTGCTGGTTGGTGCTCAGATTCTCATTCTTATTCTGCACTCCAACAACCTTCTTCATTATAGTTTGAGGGAAGGTGTTCTTCTCTTCCGGTGATGGATCCTTGGTTCAGAAACGGCGAAATAGCCGACTTCTTCTTTTAGGTTTTGGCAGCCACACATCTGGAAAAGAAAAGAATGCTTTTATAACTGGTTCTTTAAGTTACCATCGGAGGTAGAGTTACCGTGCGGCGGTATCATCTTTACGCGCTTTCGCCAGCTGTCCGACACCAAATCAAAAGGGTGTCGGAAAACATTCTCTTGTTGTCTTTGGATAGCGCGGCGCGGTAGGCTTACGCATCGCGGTAATAGTAACGTCGAATCCTTCTCCACAACCGCAGAGCATCAAGTTGATGCATTCTTCAAGTCTCGATGTCATGATTAGTGCTCGCATTAGTTTAGCGTGCGGCGGTAGTATTCTCGATGCCTTTGTTCAAGTCGATGCTTTCATCTCGACGCCATGGTTCAATTTAACGCATCCCATATCGATGTCAGGTCTAGCGCCCGCGTTAAGTTAGCGCGTGGAGGTAGTCTTATCAACGCTACAACACTTCTCGATGACATTATCTCAATAACGTACGTCTTCTCGACGACATTTTCCTTTGAGTCGATAGCAAGTTCCGTCGAGTTTGTCTATCGCCGGCAGTAGGACTAGCACCCGGTGGTTGGTCACAGAGAACAGAATCCTCGATGTCTTCACAACTGTAAACCCGCACACTATACCCAAGACATGTATAATCAAATACAATATGGAATTTGATATTTGTCAAACTAAAGAGATGCAGAACGCATGTTCCAACAAACTCCCCCTTTTGATAATATCAAATCCCGTTCATGAAATATAATCAATATTAATCATTAAGAGCATGGTATAGTGTAATCAGCAGTAAGCATGAAACATGAACAGGTTTAAATATCAAGATAAAATAAAAAGTGTGAACTTGCACTAAAGTAGTTTGTCTCCCCATACATACGTGCTCCCCCTATCAATGTGCACTCTATAAGATTATCTCTCCCTATAAGTGATCTTCCCTAGATGACTAGCACTTGACTAGCTCATGAACGTTCTCTATTCTCCCCCTTTGATGTTAGAAAAAGGGGTGGTCTAGATCAAACTATCATAAAGATATGAGAGAAGTAGCAGATTTGCAGAATAATGCACACATAAAAAGTAAATCATGATAGGAATAGGACTGATAGATAATCAGAGAATTGAAAAAGGGCATGGGTCAAAATGCACGGGGAAATCTAAATACCACTTAATATGGAACCATTTTGAATTTATAAACTTGGTATAAAATATGTGAATCGGACACATGACACGAGACTGAATACACATGATTTTGCACACAATGTTACAAGATTTAGAAAACTAATTCAAAGGAACATCGTAAGCGTCATGAATGGCAATCGTGTATTAGTACAAACGTGCAGGATATAGATAATGCAGTTCAAGACCAATTCTTATGCATGGAAGTGTTAGACTAAACAATGGCACGTGTTCGTGTAGCATCAATAGAAATAGCATCAAGTCAAATCAACATTAATACAAGTTATATCTCAATAATGCAATATGCTAACACAAGATTAATGCTATGTCATGTTTGTCAATCTTATATGAATACCAAGTATAAAACTAAGGCACAAATTTATTTTTTTGGTTTGCACAAGATCGTAACGATTCTTTTGACCAAGGTGCTCATCCTTATAATGCTCATGAAGACTTATTAGGAGGAGTGAGTAGTGCTTGGGGAAAATCTTTGTCAACAAGATTGATAGCATAGAATTTTTATTATTTGTAGCACTATCAAATGTATCATTTTATTTTTCATTCTTGTAGACAAGGTTCCCGAATCAAACGAAATCTACCCATATAGGTAGATACACTTTAACTTATATACATAACCCATTAATCAATATTATTTTTGCCCAAAGTTCTATGCCCTATAAAGATGCTTATCGTGACATTGATTTATCAAGTCATGCTTAAATTGTTAGTCACAATATCACGAGTTATGGCATGTAAGCATTTGGATTTCTACTTTTGTCCATTCTCTAAGGATGTGTGAATGTGCAATATCATTGTCTAGCCTAAATCCTCACACATACCTAGAGGCATATGAAACATACATTTCTATTCTAATAGCGCTCAGTGACTTGCCTACTTTTAGATTAGGACATATCATGACGAAGACATACAATGCAGACAAGGATTAGAAATCATAAATCAAATAATGTATGTAATCATGGAGCTTCAATTTCACGTCATGTATGCCCCTTTAGCATGATAAGTTTTTCAAAAAATAAACACACAACAACAAACACAAACAAAGAAAACACAAAAAAATGTTTTTTTTAATTTTTGGGGTTTTCAAATTTTTATGAGTTTTTTATTATTAAAAAAACTGGAAAGAAACTAAAAACAGACATAAGTACAGGAGAAATAAATAAATTAAAATCAGAAGAGAAATCGGGAAAAAACATGAAGAAGCACCTACCGCCGGCGGTATGTCTAACGCCCAATGGTAACTCACAGAGCCACGATTTCTTGGGAATTCAGTCTAGATTTTTGGCGGTTATAGCTTCTATATGTTGTTCAAGGTTAAGACGCCAAAGATATGAAAACACCAAAGACCCGTACAAAGTGACGGATGGGCATGAGGAGCTACAAATATGTCTTAGGTTGGGGTGTTAGTCACATGTGCATACACTAAAGCCCGTCTAACCTAACACTCTTTCCCCCCAGTGCCTCACAAGGCCCCGCTGGAACCCTCCCCGGTTAAGGACAAGATGTGGTTTACAGATTAGTGTCTCTAATGCACACACCCCTACGCCCTCACTATGGTGTGACATAACTAAAGGATCTATTGTCAAGAACAAATGTGAATGTACTAATGGACTGAAGAACAAAGAGATACAAAAATCAAAACACAGGAAATATTTCCAGGCATTTCAGAATACTCAGTAATAATGGAAAATATTTTGTAGAGATTAGCTACCGCCGCTGGTAAAGGTATCGTGCCACGGTAGCATTCTTTAAAGCACTTTGACTATGAACGATCCCCCACTTCTCCTCTTGCAATTTTTCTTTCGCACAGGCATTTCTGCCCGGCGCTATTCCTCTTCCAAGGTAAAACCCCCTTTTCTTCCCCCTTTTAGTTTTAGATTTGAAGTTTTCGGTTGATTTCATGGATGATTTTTTTAATTACATTTTGAACTAGATACATAGGTTATGGATTTGAGGTTTCTCAGAAATTGGATGTAGGGATTTTCGATTTTCTTCATAGATCCATGGTAGATTTTCACCTTTGCTTAGGTATAGGTTATGGAATGACCCTACCTCATGGATTTCTCATATTTTATGGCTGGATCTAGAGTTTTTGAGATGGATCCAGAGAAAGAAGACAGGTTTATGACCGTGTGACTACCGCGAGGCAGTAACAATGTTACCGCATGGTGGTAACTTCCAGGCTGCATTTTTCTAATGATTTTTCCTCTTCTTTCTTACCAGGTCATGGCATCCTCCAGCTCACACCCTCGACGCAGTTTCACAAAGAGACACCATTCCCACTCCAACCTTGTAGTGGAGAATGCCACCGTGAGTGTGGTTATGGCCATGGAGATCGATATGGATCGATATCCCCACATCTACACATATCTGGCCGATGACGAAATCCTCCCAGTCATTCGGTCAAAAGACAAATTATCATCGGTGCTGGTCCATGAGTTTTACAACAATCTTCGAGATACAGTGCTCACGTCACATAACGGAGGGGTGCAGTCCTGTATTGGTTCACATATCGTGACCATAGATCATGAGGACTTGGAGAGGATATATCACTTGACACCCTGCCAGCACCGACTCGACATCGTCGAGTCCTTCCAGACTTTCCGGGATATGAACTTGGTAAATCAGGTCCTCCAAAGTGAGGAGAATCACTGGTACCTTATCACATCCATGACTTCTCTCACTCTAGATGCTTGCATCATCTAGGATGTCTTGCGCCATTCTCTTATGTACAAATTAGGGGACACGAAGAAGATTACAGCCCAGCTTTCGATGGTGACTTATTGTATCTTGGCCGGTATTTCATTTAGTGTATCTGATTTGACCGATATATACTTTTAGATTGAGAGATCCCGAGCGCCAACAACTGAACACATTTCCTTTGGGTGGCATTATTCAGAAGGTGTTGGCGCACAAATATTCGACTATCGATTGGACATCATTTCCAAACAACAGTCGTCCTCAAAGATATGAAGTCTAGGAGATCTCATCAATACCTAGCGCACGTCCATCCACTTCATGTCCTCTTCGAGGTGGAAGTGCACTCTGAGAGCCCCATCGAGATATGTATGAAATGATCGAGGAACAGGGACGGGAGATAAAAGAGACAAAGAAGGCTGTTGGAGGATTAAAGAAGATGATGACGAAGATGACGAGGAAGTTAAATATTTCACCGACTTCCTCAGATGACAACCTGCTTGTATTTGTGTTATAGTTTTCAAATATTTGTGGCTAGTTAATTTTAATTTTATTTAGCACTTTTGATAACCAGCCTTTAAAATTTATTTCAAAGTTAATTAAAATATTTTGGTCACTAGTCAAGAGATGATTTTTATCTAGTTCTGGGTACACGAATTTAATTTAGGAAATTTGTTTTGAATTTGTAAATCATCTTGCAATATAGGTTGGGTGAGCAAAAATGTGTTTGCTCAAAATAATGGATAAACAAAGAGGAAACAAGAAAATTGAAGGAGGAATCTTTAATCATATCGTGAAGTAGACAAGTGTAATCATTCTTTTTGCCCTACTTCATGCAAATCGTGGATAATAACTAAAAATCATTTTAGGTATCCAAAGGGGACCGAGAATGGTGGTTCCCTTGGGTCCCCAAACTTGACGTGTTGGCTTTCGGGGAGAAGATGATGAATGGACCCGTTTAGGTGGAGTCACCTTTTAATTTTTAATTATTGGTCTTCATTCATACTTTGATTGAATTTTGTTATTATTGTTCAAATTTCCACATTCATTTTGGAATTGATTCTTAGGAAATTTGATTTCAGTTAAATTTTCCAATGGAGTGGTTTTATTTTGTAAAGTATTATTCTTTTTATGGATTTCATTTACGTGATTTTGGCTTTTCCTACTCCATTTGTTCAAATTATTTATGTTATGGAAATTTATATTCATCTCGCTCTTGGACTTAAGGTGTTTTTGTAGATTCACTTTTTGTGAGTTTTTCTTTATAATTTCCTTGACCGAGATGATTTTAGTTTCCAATTCATTTTTTTTAATTTTAAAATTTTGTCTAGCTTTATTATGTGTGATTGTGCTTTTTTTAAGTGCAGATATTATTGACTCGATATGAGCTTTATATTCACTTCTGAATTCTTCAAAAGTCTCATCCATTTCTTTAATTTCAGTTTTGTAATTTTCACACCTAGCACAATCTATTTTTAATGACAAAATTTCTAGACAAAGATTTTCATTATTTTCTTTTGATATAACAAGCTCTTTGTCAAGGTCCTTATATTTTTCATTTAAATTAATACAAGGGTCGGCATCTTTCACTATAGAACTCGTCGGAGAATAAGACACATCAGATTTAGATTCTACACTAAGTAGTGCTTTTAAGTTTTTGTTTTCTAAACGAAGATTTGAATTAATATGAGTTAATTTCTTATTTCTACATTTAGCAGATTCTAGCACACGTAATGTAGATGCAGATGATGTAGATGGGAGGGAAGTATTACTTACATTGGTTTTGGAAAAGGCAAGCGTTGAACATAATGTTCCATTAACATCTTCTTGGCGGTCCTCTTCCAAAACTAGTTGCACATCTTCCTTTCCGCTTGATGTGTTATCACAGTCTTCCTCTGAAAGGTGGGTCTAGTTCTTATTTATCTTATTAAAAGATCTTGTTTAAGTTTTTATTTAAAGTAATGCTATATATATAGATATGTATGCTAGGTCAGGAATAAAATCAAGCACTAACAGTGCATAAGAAAAATCACAGCACAGCAGTAATAAAAGTAAAGTAAAAACAAACAAAACCAGATGACACAAAATATAGAGTAGTTCCCCTCAACTGGGTACATCTACTCTTCTACCCACTGGTAGGAATCCACTGGGAGGTTGTTGATAAGGTGCCCTCACACCAGGTGAGCTGTTGATAAGGTGCTCTAACCAAACTGCAGGTTTTTGCTAAGGTGCCCTGTCACCGGGATTAACTTTTGAAGGGAGTTATAACCCTGTACAGGATGGGGTAAGAAAGTAAAAATGAAAAACAGAAGTTATATTGTTCTTCTCTGTATAAGAAGACTCGTGAAGATCGTGATTTGGAGTTGAATGGATCTGAAAGTGATGTTGAGGAAGGTTCCCCCTGTCTGATTAGAGTTGATGACAGCTTGTGGATATAGCCTCTCCTTTTAACTACTTCTTCCTTCTCTTGCAGTGATGATCCTGAGCAAGTAATTGTGATTTGTGTCTCAGGAAATTTTGAATCTACAGGAAGATGTTAGCAATAAAGAACAAGAAATGAGTTTTCTCTTTATTTCTGTCGGGTGTTCTATATCTTGCTTTCTCTGTAACTGTCCTTTTATAAACTGAGAACCTTTACTCTTATTTTGAATTCTTCTCTTGGGAAGAAGGAAAGAGCTGAGGTCTCCATCAATGCTTTGACTCCTCGAAAGGATAACCTGCCGTTTCTTTTCATTAAAGCAATTGCAACGGCTAATGCCATTGATTGATCTGCAATGGCTAAGAGACAGTAAAAAGAATATTCAAATAATTCAGAAAGGAATTCGTCGATCCCAGCTCGGCAAATGACTTTTTGAGCTCGCCGTCTGAGATGGCTGAGTTGTGTTTGTCGAGCACCGTTCAGAGAATGTCTGGCCGCTGAGATTTCTCTGACTGAATTTGTCGAGCGCATTTCGCCATTTGTCGAACGCTATTCTGATGAGGATTTGTCGAGCGCTGGCTGTCTGGCTATTTGTCGAGCGTCGTTAGTCATTCGTCGAGTGCAGAGAACTTTTATTTTATATGCTTAAGTATATTCTCCGATTCAATCGCATCATATTTAATTTATGTTTACTTAGATTTCTTAATTGATCTGAATTATTAGATGACTTATTAACAAAAGGATGGATCCTAACTCAAATCAAAAGCTAAGGTTCCAACATCCTCCAAGCAAATTTATTTATCTGATACTTCGCTTGGATCCATAATAAATTGCTCGACTTCAATATCTGTAGAAGGTAGACCGCAAGCATTCTCAAGAAATTTCCATGACGCCGGAGATCGGAGGCGATGAATATTAAAACCTTGGGTTTTCTATACCGACCCTAATACAAGGACCGGTTGGCTCTCTTCCTTTCCTCCCCAAAAAAGTCTTCGAGTCGCTCCTCACCTTCCTCCCAGGAAGGGTCTTGGAGCCTGCTAGATCTCCCAGATCTAGACGCCCTTCTAGGATGATTTCCTATTGAATCCAACTCGGATTCTGACGACCTGCCCGATCGATTTCCACGGATTCCAAACCGGATTCTGGCGTCCACATCGGATGATTTCACACACCAAAATAATAAAACAATAAAAG
The DNA here is from genome assembly GCA_033032865.1 of Dactylorhiza incarnata. Lineage (NCBI taxonomy): Eukaryota > Viridiplantae > Streptophyta > Magnoliopsida > Asparagales > Orchidaceae > Dactylorhiza > Dactylorhiza incarnata. Next base: position 3,073,144 of record JAWHQI010000041.1, read on the forward strand.
AGAAAACTAGAAGAGATGAGAAGTTGTGCTCCCTCAACGTATGTCTAGCTCCGGATGCGGTGATCTAACGATGCTTTTGATCTTCGTGTAGGATGCGCTCGTTGGTGCTCAGATTCTCATTCTTATTACGCACTTCGACAACCTTCTTCGTTATAGCTTGAGGGAAGGTGTTCTTCTCTTTCGGTGATGGCTCCTTGGTGTAGAAATGGCGAAATAGCCGACTTCTTCTTTTAGGTTTCGGCAGCCACACATCTGTAAAAGAATAGAACGTTTTATAGCTGATTCTTTAAGTTACTGCCGACGGTAGAGTTACCACACAGCGGTAGAGTCTTTACATGCTTTTGCGAGCTGTCCAGCACCAAATCAGGAGGGTGTCGGAAAACATTCTCTTACTATCTTTGGATAGCGCGGCGTGGTAGGCTAGGGCATCGTGGTAGTAGTCACGTCGAATCCTTCTCGAAGATAGCAGAGCATTAAGTCGACGCATTCTTCATGTCTCTACGTCATGACTAGCGCTCGCGTTATGTTAGCGTGTGGTAGTAATAATCTCGACGCCTTCGTTCAAGTTGACGCTTTCATCTCGTCGCCATGGTTCGATTCGACGCACCCCATCTCGACGTTAGGTCTAGCGCCCGCGGTAAATTAGTGTGCGGCGGTAGTCTTCTTGACGCCACAAGAATTCTCAATGACATTATCTCGACGGCATACATCTTCTCGATGACATTTTCCTTTGCGTCGATAGCAAGTTCCGTCAAATATGGCTATCATCGGCGGTAGGACTAGTGCCTGGTTGTAGGTCACAGAGAACAGAATTCTTGACGTCTTCACACTTGTAAACCTGCACACTATACCCAAGACATGTATAATCAAATACAATATGGGATTTGATATTTGTGAAACTAAAGAGATGTAGAACGCATGTTCCAACAAAGAGTCCTCATCATTTGAGAACAAATCAAACTCCCCCTGAATTGACGACTCCCCCTAGATTAAAGACTCCCACTGGATTGCAAGCAAAAATCTGTGTGGAGAAGATGGTGCAGGTGCCAGGGAGAATTAAGAGGTGATTCTTGGTTCTCCTTCAGAAACATAAAAAGAATGTTTATAGGAATATGAGGAGTCCGCTCTGGCGATGTTCAAACCTTGTGTCCCTAGGTATGGTCCAAGGGTCGCACACTCTCGAGCAACAAAACGTTAGCGCAGGAGATGAAAGTTCAGGGAGGGAGGGAGTGATCGCCGCCTTTGGTGGAGTTCTTCTTGGAGAAGGGCGTGAGAGAGAGCGATAGAGATGATTTCGCGAGTTGAGAGGGCGCCATCGAATTCGTGAGGGGTCTAGGAGATGTCGCGATGCTTTAGGTTTTTAGGCCACAAAGTCTTCATTTTCCACAGTCGTGGCTAATACTATGTATTAGCCACACTATTTGCCCATCATGGCTAATATTTAGGTATTAGCCACACTTTTTTACTTGTTGTGTCTTATACTTAAATATTAGCCACGCTTTTTGCAACCCTAGCAAAATTCTCACTATTAGCCACTATAGCTAATACTAGTGTATTAGCCACAGTTTTTAAACCCTGGCAAAAAAAAGTGTAGCAAAAAATCATTTCTCTAGTAGTGATATTGGTGCTCAATGGTAGTATACACTGAATTAGGAGGGGGTCTATTGTCACCCTTCTCCCGCCGCTTTATATCATTGAAGAAAGATTTAGAGACCTCAGCAGGCAGCGCCAACGATCTCAACTCCTTTTTGATGGCTTTTGTATGGGCAGAGAGGCTCCTTAACCTGTGATGTTGAGCACATAACTTTCGATAGCAAACCTTTGAGAACTCCAGGTATAGGGAGGAGAATTGAGACAGCAATATCTCTAATGCCAAATCAATAGCATCGAGAATGTCTATATTGGAGGCCATTGATTGTCATTGTGTACCTGCAAGGAAGAAAGAAGAGAGGAGGAGAGAGGCGGAAAAGGAGGAGAGCGGGAGGGAGATAATTAGAAAGCACAATAAAGTCTAACATCTGTGTTGTGTTTAGGAGACAATTCGTCATAACATTGGTTTATACTCGAAGCAGCGTCGAAAGGAAGTGGATTCAGCGCGCCAAAGTATGTCAAAGTAGCTTCTAGAAGCAAAGTCTGTGCGTGCTGTGAAAAGTCGATGTGGCATCGAGTGGAAATCGACGTGGCTCCGAATGAAAGCAGCAACAATTGTGTGGATGCATGTGTCTATATGAATTCGACGCTGCGTCGAGTGATATTCGAATGAACTATCCCAGTCAGCTCTCGAAGCTGGCGTCGAATAGAAATCGACGGTGCATCGATTTGTATTCGACGCAGCTCTGAAAGAACAGTTATATTTTCTCAAAAATTTTGATGTTTTCCCAGCAATACATTTCTATGTAAAATAGGTTTTATTACATAATAGATGTGGCCTAAAGAGATCCATCAAGCATTCCCAATGCATTGATGAAGAAATTGTGCTTACTTCATCAAGTGGCTTAGTGAATATGTCAACCCTTTGATTATCAGTGGAAATGTAATAAAGATTGATTTTACCCTTCTCTACATTATCGATGAGAAAGTGGTGTCTTATCTTTATGTGCTTAGTTCTACTGTGGAGAACAAAATTGGAATCAATTGAAATAGCACTAGAATTGTCACAGAATATTGTGGAGTTCTCAAGAGTAAAGTTGTAATCTAACAACTGATTCTGCATCCACAATATTTGTGAGCAGCAGCTTCATGCAGCTATATACTCAGCTTCAGCTATAGAAGTGGAGACTGAGGTTTGCTTTTTTCTAAACTAGGAAATCAGTCTAGCACCCAGGAATTGACAAGTTCCTGAGGTGCTCTTTCTATCAAGCCTGCATCCAGCATAATCTGCATCTGAATATCCCACTAAATCAAATCCAGATTCTGTGAGATACCATAAGCCAAGTTCAGGTGTACCCTTTAGATATCTGAGTATTCTTTTTATAGAACTCATGTGGGATTCTTTAGGGTCAACCTAAAATCTAGCACATATATATGTAGCAAATATGATATCTGGCCTGTTAGCTGTAAGATAGAGGAGTGAGCCAATGGCTGCTCTGTAAGTCTTCTGATCAAATGATTTACCCTTTGCTATCTTTTTGAAGAAACCTGTCTTTTTTCCACTCGTAGCGATGCTTTCTTTTCTCAGCAAAGCAAGGTGACTGAGACGGGCAATAGAAGTGAAAGAATATGTGATTCTTATTTCCTTAGGAAAATTCAATTAGTTGAGAAGGCAGTTGACCCTTTTCAGTTCTTAGCAAAGATTCTTTCTCAAGTCTTTCGCCTTTTACTCTACCTATTGGTAGAAAAACAAATGGGAGACTCAACTTAGTGGTGGTGGGGTAAGAGCATTTCTCGATTCCTTTCGGGCTATATAGGGATTGATTTCTGTTCTTGAGTGAATTCAGATGTCACTTCATCTCTATCAAGTACAATATAGGTAGTCATGAGGGTTTTCATGATAGAGGCATTTTCCATCCCAAATCTATTGATAAGATCTTTGGTGTACTTGGATTGGGATAGGAAAATATCATCTGCACTTTGCTTTGCTTGGAGGCCAAGAAAGTAGGCTAATTCCCCCATGCTACTCATTTCAAACTTAGACTGCATTAGGTCAGAAATCCTTGTACAAAGTCTTTGGTTTGTTGTGTCAAATATTATATCATCTACATATATTTGTACTAGGAGTAGCTGATTTTTATATGCTCTTGTGAAAAGTATTTTATCCACCTTACCTCTTACAAAGGAGTGTTCTAGAAGAAAGGTGGATAGAGTCTCATACCAAGCTCTTGGAGCTTGCTTGAGACCATACAGTGCTTTATCAAATCTATAAAGGAGGGATGAGAAGAAAGGAGGGATAAGATGGATTAAAAAAACCTGGGGATGCTCCACATATACTTCTTCTTGAAGAGTCCCATTTAAGAATCCACTCTTCACATCCATGTGATATACCTTTATCTTCATATGGGCATAATAGGCAAGAAAAATCATGATTTCTTCCAGTCTAGCCACTGGAGCAAATGTCTGATTATAGTCAATTCCCTCGTCTTGCCTTATCCTTAAGAAACAAGTCTGGCTTTGTTTCTTACTATGACTCCATTTGAGTCCATCTTATTTTTATATACCCATTTTGTTCCAATGATTGGGTAATTCCTTGATCTTTCAACTAGAGTCCATACTTTGTTTCTTTCAAATTGTGCAAGCTCCTCTTGTATGGTAGCTATCTAGTGAGGATCATTATCTGATTCTTCAAATTTCTTTTGCTCATATTGAGAGAGGAAGCACCGCAGCATAGTCTCATTTGTGATCTGATTTCTTGTCTTCACTCCCACTGTCATATCTCCTATAACCTGAGATGGAGGGTGATCCTTTAGGTTTATCCTAGTTCTTGTTGAACTATTGAATGGATTCACATCCTCAAGGATTTCTTCTTCTTCATTGGCTATGGAAACACTATTTTCTTCCTGTTGAATAATCTCTGTTTCTGGTAGAGTAGGTGCTTTAATGACATCATCATCTTCAGCAGAGTCTTCATTTGATTCATTGTTAGTTTGTTATTTTCCTTTATCCTTACAGCCTGATGAGTCATTTATGATGTTGAGCCTTTCAACTTGATCTGCAAGCTGATCTTCTTCCTGCAATGTAACATTGGTGGAAGTATCCTTCCCCTTGGTGAACGTGTTAGTCTTATCAAACACCACATGCATTGACTCCTCAATTTTGAGAGAGTACATATTATAACACCTATAGGCCTTGCTTGATGAGGAGTATCCCAAGAATATCCCATCATCAGCCTTCTTGTCAAATTTGGCAAGTTGGCTCTTTCCATTGTTTAGAATAAAGCAAGTACACCCAAAAATCCTAAAGTATGTGACTATATGTGTCTTTCCTTTCAATAGCTAATAGTGAGTCTTTAACTTAGTTTTATGGATGAGACTCCTATTCAGAACATAGTTGGTTGTATTCACTGCCTCAGCCCAGAAAGACTTTGGCAAATTGGATTCAGCCAATAATGTCCTTCCTGATTCATTTAGGGTTCTATTTTTCCTTTCAACCACCCCATTTTGTTGGGGGGTTCTAGGAGATGAAAAGTTTTGTCTGATCCCTCCATCCTCATAGAATCTATAGATTAACTGATTCTCAAACTCTGTACCATGATCGCTCCTGATCATAGCAACCTGAGTATTGAATTCAGATTGAATCTGTCTAATGAATCTTGAGAGGATCTTGAAGGTTTCTGACTTATCTTTTAGAAAGAACACCCAGTTGAATCTAGAAAAGTCATCTACAATTACTAATGTATATGACTTGCCTGCTAAGATTTGAGTGGTGATAGGACCAAATAGATCCATGTGCAACAGATAGAGGGTTCTAGGGGAATCATTCTTACCAATTGGTTTGAATGAAGATTTGGTTTTTTTTCCTAGTTGGCTAGCTCTACAAGGATGGTCTTTCTTAAACTTACCATTTGGTAAGCATCTTACTAGGTTATGCTTGGATAGCTTAGCAATTGTTTTAAAATTTAAATGACTAAGTCTCATATGTCATAATTCATTATTTTCTATGTTAGAATTAAACAAACAAACTTCAGACTTAGTGTAATCAAAATCTACTACATATACCTTACCTTTCCTAAGTTCAGTCAATACTATTTGGTTAATTACTGAGCTAACAATACGACATAAAGACTTAGTGAATAAAACTTTTTATTCACCATCACATAATTGACTAATACTGATTAGGTTATGTTGAAGACCTTCAACATAAGCTACCTTGGAAAAGAAGATTTCTCCAATTCTGAGCACACCATATCCTTTGGTCTGTCTAGAGTGAGAGTTACCAAAGATTACCTTAGTGCCTTCCTTGGCCTTGTAGTTTTCCAGCACATCATTTGCTCCAGTCATATGCATGGAGCATCCACTATCCAAAAACCATTGTTGGTTTGTGGTAGAACAGTTTCCTTTCTGCACATGAATTTAAACATTAGTATAGACCCTCACTTGCTGGGGTCCCTTTCTTCTACCATCATAAGGAGTTATGAAAGAATAAGTTGGTCTTTCAGGATACCCCTTAAGCTGAAGAAGCGATGGTTTAATTGCCAGCAATGTTTGGCCTTGTGTCCCATCTTAGAATAGTAAAAGCATCTAGAATTGTAGTGAGAAATGGGAGCGAGAAGTATAGATGTTTTAAAATCTTTTGCTGGAAACATACGTCGAGAAGAAATCGACGCATCTCTAGAGTTGCGTCGAATGGAATTCGATGTGTCTGCCATGTTACGTCGATAATAAGTTGATGCAGAATGTTGGTTGCGTCGAGTGTAATTTGTTGGAACATGGTCTTCCGCATCTCCTAGGTTTGAGAATAACAAATCCTATGTGTATTTGATCTTGTGTGTTTAAGTGTGCAAGAAACAAGTCCATGTGACTCAAGGATAACATAAGAAGGTTGCCCCAAGATTTCAACCCAAAATTCCAACATGCCCACTAGCGCCAGCAGTAGCACCTAGCGCAGGCGCTAGCGATGAATAGCGCAATTCTGGGAGCATCTTTAGAAGGTGCTAGCACTAGGCGGTAGCGGATAGACCAGGCGGTAGCGCAGAGCACAAGAGGAATGGCGAAAATGTTTCCCCGGAATAAAGATTCTCGCGCGCAGAATATGTCCTAATATGGGATAGCGTCGATGGTAGCGCTAGCGCTAAGGCTATAAATTGACCCCTCTTCTCTCGTTTTAGATGTTGATTCCTGAGAGAGTGTAACCCCCCTGATTTTTGTTAATTATTTTGCGTAGCCGCTGTGACGTAATTTTGGCGTAAGGGCGTTAGGTCAGCTCGTCAGGTTTAGTTTTGAGCCTTAGCTTTGTTCAAGTATGTAATTTAGATCGATCGTGCAAAATTTCGCGACGTTTCGAGTTAAAGGAAATATTTTGGGTAGTTATCAAGATTTTAGCCTTGGGAAGCTTTATCTCGAGTTTGGCTCGTCGGAATGGAATTCTGACTTCGCTGTTGGATTTGTAGCGCCGATTTTTAGTTTAGGTGCGAATTTCGTAGAATTCCGAGGTGATTTAGTCGTCCTCGTAGTTTAAATAGAATGGGAGAATTATTATGTAATTATTACATTTATTATTGTTGCATGATATTCGAAGAAGAGTGCGTTTAACGAAATTCTTTTCTGCGTTCGACGAACTCTTCCTTGAGTTTGACGAACGTCAAAGAGCTGCGTTCGACGAACTCTTTCTTGAGTTCGACGAACGTCAAGATGTCAGTTCGATTCTAGTCTGCGTTCGATGAACGTCAAAGAGAGCTGCATTCGACGAACTCCTTTTTGAGTTTGACGAACGGCAAGCTTTCTGTTTGGCGGATTCTGTTTTTTTGCGTTCGACGAACTCTTTCTTGAGTTCGACGAACGTCAGGGAGATCCGTTCGACGAACTCTTTCTTGAGTTCGACGAACGGCAAGCTTTCAGTTCGACTCTATTCTGCGTTCGACGAACTATTTCTTGAGTTCGACGAACGTCAAAGAGCTGCGTTCGATGAATATATATATTTAAAAGCGATGGAGATCGAAAGCTTAGGTCTTATCTTTTTCATCTCCTTCCCCTTTCGGCCAACCAAGAATTTTATCGGGCGAGAGAGCGAGAGCGGCGTGTCGTGGAACTTTCGACCGGCGATTCGAAAGCTGTAGTAGTCGGAATCGTGTTTGGAGAGTGGATTCGGAATGCTCTCGGCGAGATCTTCGTTCTAGTGGTAAGTTTTTCCCGTTTCGTGGATTTTTGGAGTTCGAGGTAGCAACCTAACCCTCTTTTCAATCCGAAAAGTTCCAGGACTCGTGCTTTGGTGAGTTCTTGGCCGATCCATAGCTTTTGGAGCAGAGGTCTTCGAGTTTAGCAAGGTTTAAGGCAAGTGGCTTCTTTTTTCTCTCTCTCGCTTGTTTCTTTAAGCGTGTTTTCCCTTCTCATTTTGAGTCCTTATTATGCTGAGTGGCTGGAGCCTTTGAGTGTTGGCATGGTAGTGAGCAACCTTGGTTTTTTTCCCAAAGTATCTCGAGAATTTATGACCCTGCCTTTCTTTTCTTGAGAAGCATGATCCCTGCCTTCATCTCTCGAGAAACCGCTTGATCCCTGCTTTCATCTCTCGAGAAACAGCATGACCCTGCCTTTCATTTCTCGAGAAGCTTGACCCTGCCTTTCATCTCTCGAGAAACCGCTTGATCCCTGCTTTCGTCTCTCGAGAAACAGCATGACCCTGCCTTTCATTTCTCGAGAAGCTTGACCCTGCCTTTCATCTCTCGAGAAACCGCTTGATCCCTGCATCCAATTTCTCGAGAAATCATAGTTCCTGCTTGGGATTTCTCGAGAAATGTTTATTGCCCCTGGATTTCACTAGAACCACTTGTTCTCTGTCCTTGACTTCTCTAGAAACCCTTGTATATTGACCATTGGGTTCCCAAGAAATGCCCTCTACTTCTTATTACTTGAGTTATGCCTCCGATTACTTCTCCTCCTTCTTTGAAATCTCGTACCCGATGTGGTTAAAATAACTTCTGTGTTCTCTTATGAATCCTCTTATGCAATGTCTGCCTTGTTGTGACCCTATCTCTTAGGGTATCCTGGTGATTATTTTCTCGGGCTTCATCCCGTGCCTTAATTAAAGAAATTAATTAATAAGAACCATTGTCATGTCCTTGCACGGTGGTCGTGTATGGGGGACAGTGGGGATTTGTTGTAGCCTTGCACGGTGGCCATTTTTGAGGGGAACCGCAGGCTTGGCATGTGGTCCCGTGGGCCATGTTTGGGTGGTTGGGGATGGAGAAACCCCACCCGTTTTTGGCTTTGGGTGGCAGAGGATAAAGGACCGCCCCCGCTTAATTTGAGCTGATCAATCTCTTTAAATAAATTTTACAAGATAAATGAACTTTAATTGCATCTCTATTTAGTATTTGGTGCACTTGGTGCATTGTTTCGTTCTGTGTTTGGAGCTTCCTTTCGTGTAAGTGTTGGGCTTGGGTTGGTACCGCTTATGCCTTATTTACTTTACTTCTTGTTTTATGCCACTTGTAATCCCTTGCTGAGGCGTTCTTTGTTTTATTGAATGCCTAAGGTTCTGAGCCGTTGCGGCTAGCAGTGTAGCCTGGAGTCTTCGGGTGTTTTAGTTGCTCTTTACCCCGATGCTGCGAGGTAGTTATTGTTAGTGTTGCTCTTGTGTTCAGACATGCTTGATTGGAGCCAATGGGTTAGTGTCAGGTTGTTGACGCCCATTGTGCTCTTTTGATACTTTATAGCTTACCTGTCAGTTAAATGCCACTACTTTTAGATCTTGTGTATCTTGCTCTCTGGGAATGATTTATGTCTAGGTGCATTATAGTTATAAAATGGCTTTTCTTTCATCCTCATTGCATTCCTTTTTACAGAAATCCTTATCTTTAAAGTCACCTAAAGATATTTTCTATAATTATATTATGCCTAGATATGTGCATATCATTTACTTTACATCCTGTCATCATGTGCATTTAGGACCATAAGTGAACTAAATCAAGTACTTTCCGCTGCAATTACATATATTTTCTCGGTGGACTAGTTGATCCACGAACTGAGAGACACAGTTCTTACCCCAAACCCAAATAAATGATTTCCAATGATGACATTTCATGTAAACATGTTTTGATTAAATAAGTAATAGGTTCCCGCCTGAGCGTCTACAGTTGTCTCCTGCATGACGTGGCATCATGACGCATATTTTCTCTTACTCTGATATTCCTAAATTTAGAGAAAATGCGGGTTGTGACAGTTGGTATCAGATCTAGGTTGTTCGACAAGTCGGTCGGGCAACAAATTCTGATATAATAGTTGTTTTGGTTTCATTGCATACACACACCGATGTGTCATCAGTACATCTTGGTCGAAGCATGAACACTACACTCATAGCATGATAAGAAGTATACGAGGCATATTATGTAGTATGGGATGCATAATATGTGTCTGTATATGGATCCACCATAGGTGGCAACATGTGACGGTTATGTAGTATGGGATGCATAACCATCATCACATGGATGCCCATTAGCACATTTTCTTTTGTTACATGCGACATTATGTAGTATGGGATGCATAATATTTCATATGTACGCCGCTCATAATATGCATTAAGGCCTTTATTAGAATGCATAGCACAACATAAATTACATAGCATTGCATAAGCACAGGTGCGAAGTTAAAGACTTATATGATGACACACGTACACCCATGATTTCAAAACGAACAGAAAATTCATGCATTCATGACCTTTGCACATGATTCAAGAGGGATAATGTAGTATCATTCCACCAAATTTAGCATAACATCATGAAAATATCCCAGAGAAAGGTAGTGGAAATGGCAAGTATCTGTACATGTATGTTCTGAACCAAGCAGTGTAGTTCTAGTGTAAGGTTAAGTTTTTATTAGAGGTTTATGCGTTTTAGCAGAAATGGCGTGCAAGCGAGTCGCGACTAGATTGACTCCTCAGTCGGAGGGCGAGTCATCCGAAGCGCAGAGTGAAGCTTTGATCGAGAGTCTGCGCTAGAGCAATGAGGGTCTGACTAGGCAGATGGTTGCGATGCAATCGCAAGTTGAGGCGTTGTTGTCTGCCGGTGCTAGGCAGCAAGCCACGGTGCAGGCTCCCATAGTTGAGCAGACCTTACCTACCCCTCCTACTCCCCTGGTACCCCCAGTAGCGATACCGCCATAAATGAACTTCATTTTGCACTTTCAGAGGTTGGGACCTCCATTGTATGACGGACGAGCTGATTTCGTGGCCTTGGACGATTGGCTTATAGCCATTGAGGAGATGTTCTCGTATTCAGGAATCACCGTGGAACAAAAGATGATGGTTGTCGCATACCAGCTTAAGGGTCTTGCAAAGAGTTGGTGGTTGAGGGAGAAGGAAGGCCTTTCCGAAGGATGTTCGTGGGAAACCTTCAAAGGAATGTTGCTAAGAAAGTTTCTGCCGTCGATAGAGTAAGACCGATTGATGAATGATTTCCTGCATCTGAAGCAGAGACAGCTCTCGGTGAGCGAGTATGAGATTGAGTTTTGCAAGTTGAGCAGGTTTGCTCCGTCCCTGGTAGCCTCGGAAGAAGGAAGAGTGAAGAGATTTCTGGGTGGTCTCCGTAGCGACATCCAACAGCTGGCCAGCCCGTACAGGTCGGAGAAGTACGCCGAGGTAGTTGAGGCAGCGCTGAAGGTGGAGGCAATCGATAATGCCAAGAATCGAGGATCAATAATGAAGAAGGGAAAGAGAAAGGCTGGAGAAGAAGGAAATTCTTGTGCGACTGCCTCAGTCTTGAAGAAAGGAGGTGGCGTGGTCTGCAGTTTCTATGGACGCCCTTGCCATCTAGTTGAGAAATGTTTCAAGAGAAAGGGGAGTTTAAAAGCAGCAGCGAGTGCTGGCAATTCAGGGTGCTCCGAAGGGAGAGGTGCTCTTCCCGTTGTGCAAGCAGAAGGGGCACGATGTGGCCCAGTGTTGGATCAAAGATAAAGTCTGCTTCCTGTGCGGACAGAAGGGGCACATGAAGTTTCAATGCCTGCGAGTTCAACCTCCATTGCAGCCGGTTCCGCTTCGAGCCTTGCCGCTGCCGCAGCATCGGGATAAAGGAAGAGGAAAGCTGAACGTGATAACCCAAGAGCAAGCACAGTCTTCGACCCAAGTGATCGCAGGTTAGACCTTAAGCCATCTGTTAAGTCTTGATTCCTTTTAGTTTTGTTGTATTAGACTCGTTTCTTTTTCTTGCTTATAGGGAGATTTAAGGTAAAGAATCATTGGGCGCGTGTTCTGTTCGATTCGGGTGCTACCCATTCATTTGTAGCAAGGGCTTTTGTCGAGCGTCACTGTTTGACCCCTGAGCTGGGCAACGATTCGTTCCTCGTTAAGTTCCCTTCTGGTGATTTGGTATCCTCGAACCAGTGCGTCCGAAGTTGCCCTGTTCTCTTAGGAGATTTCTTGGTTGTTGCTGATCTCAAGGTGTTGGACCTAGAAGACTTTGACGTGATATTGGGTATGGACTGGTTGTCCAGTTATGATGCTGTCATCCGATGCAAGGAAAAGCATCTAGACTTTGTGATGGACAACGGTCATCCCATGAGCGTTTTTGGATCTCCGTGCCAGAGTTCCCCGATAATTTCTGTGGTATGTGTTCGGAAACTGTTAAATTCTGGTTGCTTGGCTTACCTTGTTTCTGTGTTAGAAATTGTTAGTGGTTCGCCGTGTATTGATGTTGTTCTGGTGGTGCGAGAGTTTCCTAATGTCTTTCCCGTCAGTATTCCTAGTATCCCGCCTGATAGAGATGTGGAGTTAGTTATTGATATTGAGCCTGGTACCCGTCCTATCGCTAAGGCACCGTACCGTATGGCCCCGCGTGAGCTAGAAGAGTTGCAAACTCAGTTAGATGAGCTGTTGCATTGTGGATTCATTAGGCCAAGTTCTTCGCCCTGGGGTGCTCCAGTGTTGTTTGTGAAAAAGGACGGTTCCATGAGGTTGTGCATAGATTATAGAGAGTTAAACAAAGTGACCATCAAGAACAGGCATCCGTTGTCGAGGATAGATGATCTGTTTGATCAGTTGCATGGTAGCACGGTGTTTTCAAAGATTGACCTTCGATCAGGCTATCATCAGTTGAGGATCCGTGAGTCAGACGTTCCCCGGACTGCCTTTCATTCCAGTTATGGTCATTTTGAGTTTCTGGTTATGTCTTTTGGTTTGACAAATGCACCCTCTGCGTTTATGGACATGATGAACCACGTGTTCAAGGATTTTCTGGATCATTTTGTTGTAGTCTTCATCGATGATGTGTTGGTGTATTCCAGAAGTGCTGATTAGCATGCCACGCATTTGGGCTTAGTATTGTCTACTCTTAGAGAGCACAAGTTGTATGCTAAGCTGAGCAAGTGCGAGTTCTGGCTTCCTCAGGTATCCTTTCTAGGACATGTGGTGAACAAGGACGGAATTACTGTAGACCCCGCTAAGACTTCTGCTATGTTGGATTGGAAGACGCCTTCAACGCCTATGGAGATAAGGAGTTTCTTAGGGTTGGGTGGTTACTACAGGAGATTTGTTCAAGGGTTCTCAGTGCTGTCAGCACGTTTAACTATGCTTACCCAGAAGAATACCGCTTTTGTTTGGAGCGATAAGTGCGAAGGAGCCTTTCAGGAATTAAAGAGGTGTTTGTGCAGTGCTCCTGTGTTGGCCTTGCCGATCGATGGATTAGAGTATGTTGTTTATGTGGACGCATCTCACATTGTTCTAGGGTGTGTTTTGATGCAATAAGGAAAAGTGATTGCTTATGGGTCTACACAACTAAAAGTTCATGAAAAGAATTACCCTACTCATGACTTAGAATTTGCTGCAGTGATTTATGCCTTAAAGCTTTGGAGACATCTTCTTTATGGAGTGTCATGCATGATTTTCACGGATCACAAAAGTCTGAAGTATGTCTTTACCCAGAAAGAGCTGAATTTGCGCCAGCGTAGGTGGTTGGAGTATGTGGTAGATTATGAAGTTGATATCCCGTATCATCCGGGTAAGGCTAATGTAGTGGTCGATGCCCTGAGTAGAAAGACCGTGCATGTCTTCAATCTCTCTGTGCAGTCCTTGGTAGAGGAGTTTATGTTGATGGATATTTCAGTCGGTAGTAGTACCGCACCTTCAAGTCTTGAAGCTGAAGAGCCTTCTTGGATTTCCCTTACAAGACTGCATCAGAAGGAAGATCCTGACTTGCAGCATCTTCGGAGTAGGACTGAGAAAGGGGAACTGCCAGATTTTTCGATCAATGATAAAGATACCCTGATGTATCGAGGTAGATAATGCATTCCCGCATCCGAAGATATTCGAGAAAAGATCTGTAGTGAAGCGCATGACTCAAGTGTTTCCTATCATCCTGGTTCCACGAAAATATACAAAGACCTGAAGCAGATCGTTTGGTGGTCAGGTATAAAGAACGATATAGCTAAGTATGTTTCAGAATGTTTAACTTGCCAGCGCATGAAGGCGGATCATAAGAGGCCTGGAGGTAAGTTGAACCCGTTGGATGTTCCAAACTGGAAGTGGGAGAGTATTTCGATGGATTTCATTACCGGTTTGCCGAGATCTCCCGGAGGACATGATTCGGTGTGGGTCATAGTTGACAGATTGACAAAGTGTGCTCACTTTGTGCCTTTTAAGACCGGCTATTCTATGGAGAAGATAGCAGAGCTCTATTTGAATGAAGTTATCAGATTGCATGGTGTGCCCGTGAGCATTGTGTTGGATCGAGATTCCAGGTATACGTCTCATTTCTGGCGAAGCTTGCAAGGAGCCTTGGGCACTGACCTTAGATACTATCGCTTACCACCCTCAGACCAATGGTCAGACGGAGAGAGTGAATCAGATTTTGGAGGATATGATAAGGTGCTATATTTTGGATCATGGAGGAGATTGGGACAAGCGTCTTGGATTGATGGAAATTGCCTACAATAACAGTTATCAGGAAAGCCTGCAGATGGCCCCCTTTGAAGCTTTGTATGGGAGGCATTGCCGAACTCCCTTGTTTTGGGCCGAGGTTGGTGAGAGGTCGTTGTTAGTCCCAGAGGCTTTGAAAGAGATGAGCGTTGTCGTAACTCATATCCGCGAGAAGCTTCGTATTGCTCAGGAGCGGTATGAGAAGTATGTCAATCGAAGAAGGGTGGATCTTGTCGTCGGAGACTTAGTGTTCTTGAAAGTCTCTCCGATTTCGGGCGTTAAGAGATTTGGAATGAACCACAAGTTGGATCCCCGGTATGTGGGACCTTTCTAGATTGTTGAGCCCATCGGAGCGTCAACTTATAGATTGGATTTGCCTGCTTCCTTCCCTAATGTTCACGATGTGTTTCATGTGAGCCAGCTGAGGAAGTGTTTGCGTAGTGGTCGGCTTGTTCTTGATTCGGTGCACATGTTGCAGCCCAATCTTTTATATGTTGAAGAGGCTGTCCAAATCATGGAGACTCAGGAGCGTGTGTTGCGGAGGAAGACGATCCCAATGGTTAAGGTTCTTTGGAAGAATCAGGGTGTCGAAAGTGCAACATGGGAGCTGGAGTCTACCATGAGAGAGACTCATCCTAGCCTCTTCTCTTAGATTTTGGGTAAATCTTCTGTCAGATAACCTTTGGATTTGACTATGTATCTTTCTTGATCTTTGGATTTCAAGTTTCGGGACGAAACTTCTTTTTAGGGGGAGTGACTGTAACGCCCCTGATTTTTGTTAATTATTTTGCGTAGCAGCTGTGACGTAATTCAAGTATGTAATTTAGATCGATAGTGCAAAATTTCGCGACGTTTTGAGTTAAAGGAAATATTTTGGGTAGTTATAAAGATTTTAGCCTCGGGAAGCTTTATCTCGAGTTTGGCTCGTCGGAATGGAGTTCTGACTTCGTCGTTGGATTTGTAGCGCCGAATTTCAGTTTAGGTGCAAATTCCGTAGAAGTCCGAGGTGATTTAGTCGTCCTCGTAGTTTAAATAGAATGGGAGAATTAATATGTAATTATTACATTTATTATTGTTGCATGATATTCGAAGAAGAGTGCGTTTGACAAAATTCTTTTCTGCGTTCGACGAACTCTTCCTTGAGTTCGACGAACGTCAAAGAGCTGCGTTCGACGAACTCTTTCTTGAGTTCGACGAACATCAAGCTTTCGGTTCGATTCTAGTCTGCGTTCGACGAACTCTTCCTTGAGTTCGACGAACGTTAAAGAGAGCTGCGTTCGACGAACTCCTTCTTGAGTTCGACGAACGACAAGCTTTCCGTTTGGCGGATTCTATTTTTTTGTGTTCGACGAACTCTTTCTTGAGTTCAACGAACGTCAGGGAGATGCGTTTGACGAACTCTTTCTTGAGTTTGACGAATGACAAGCTTTAAGTTCGACTATATTCTGCATTCCACGAACTCTTTCTTGAGTTCGACGAACGTCAAAGAGCTGCGCTCGACGAATATATATATATATTTATAAGCGATGGAGATCGAAAGCTTAGGTCTTATCTTTTTCATCTCCTTCCCCTTTCGGCCGACCAAGAGTTCTATCGGGCGAGAGAGCGAGAGCGGCGTGTCGTGGAACTTTCGGCTGGCGATTCGAAATCTGTAGTAGTTGGAATCGTGTTTGGAGACTGGATTCGGAAAGCCCTCGGTGAGATCTTCATTCTAGTGGTAAGTTTTTCCCGTTTCGTGGATTTTTGGAGTTCGAGGTAGCAACCTAAACCTCTTTTCGATCTGAAAAGTTTTAGGACTCGTGCTTGGGTGAGTTCTTGGCTGATCCATAGCTTTTGGAGCGGAGGTCTTCGAGTTTAGCAAGGTTTAAGGCAAGTGACTTCTTTTTTCTCTCTCTCACTTGTTTTTTTAAGCGTGTTTTCCCTTCTCATTTTGAGTCCTTGTTATGCTGAGTTGCTGGAGCCTTTGAGTGTTGGCATGGTAGTGAGCAACATTGGTTTTTTTCCCCAAAGTATCTCGAGAATTTATGACCCTGCCTTTCATTTCTCGAGAAGCTTGATCCCTGCCTTCACCTCTCGAGAAACCGCTTGATCCCTGCTTTAATCTCTCGAGAAACAGCATGACCCTGCCTTTCATTTCTCGAGAAGCTTGACCCTGCTTTTCATCTCTCGAGAAACCGCTTGATCCCTGCTTTCATCTCTCGAGAAACAGCATGACCCTGCCTTTCATTTCTCGAGAAGCTTGACCCTGCCTTTCATCTCTCGAGAAACCGCTTGATCCATGCATCCAATTTCTCGAGAAATCATAGTTCCTACTTGGGATTTCTCGAGAAATTTTTATTGCCCCTGGACTTCTCTAGAACCTCTTGTTCTCTGTCCTTGACTTCTCTAGAAACCCTTGTATATTGACCATTGGGTTCCCGAGAAATGCCCTATACTTCTTAGTACTTGAGTTATGCCTCCGATTACTTCTCCTCCTTCTTTGAAATCTCATACCCGATGTGTTTAAAATAACTTATGTGTTCTCTTATGAATCGTCTTATACAATGTTTGCCTTGTTGTGACCCTATCTCTTAGGGTATTCTGGTTATTGTTTTCTCGGGCTTCGTCCCGTGCCTTAATTAAAGAAATTAATTAATAAGAACCGTTGTCATGGCCTTGCACGGTGGTCGTGTTTGGGGGTCGGTGGGGATTTATTGTAGCCTTGCACGGTGGCCATTTTTGAGGGCAACCGTAGGCTTGGCATGTGGTCCCGTGGGCCGTGTTTGGGTGGTTGGGGATGGAGAAACCCCCACCCGTTTTTGGCTTTGGGTGGCAGAGGATAAAGGACTGCCCCCGCTTAATTTGAGCTGACCAGTCTCTTTAAATAAATTTAACAAGATAAATGAACTTTACTTGTATCTCTATTTGGTATTTGGTGCACTTGGTGCATTGTTTCGTTCTGTGTTTGCAGCTTCCTTTCCTGTAAGTGTTGGGCTTGGGTTGGTACCTCTTATGCCTTATTTACTTTACTTCTTGTTTTCTGCCACTTGTAATCCCTTGCTGAGGCATTCTTTGTTTTAATTAATGCCTCTGGTTCTGAGCCATAGCGGCTAGTAGTGTAGCCTGGAGTCTTCGGGAGTTTTAGTTGCTATTTTACCCCGCTGCTGCGAGGTAGTTGTTGTTAGTGTTGCTCTTGTGTTCAGACATGCTTGATTGGATCCAATGGGTTAGTGTCAGGTTGTTGACGTCCATTGTGCCCTTTTGATACTTTATAGCTTACCTGTCAGTTAAATGCCACTACTTTTAGATCTTTTGTATCTTGCTCTCTGGGAATGATTTTTGTCTAGGTGCATTATAGTTATAAAATGGCTTTTCTTTCATCCTCATTGCATTCTTTTTTACTGAAATCCTTATCTTTAAAGTCGCCTAAAAATATTTTCTATACTTATACTACGCCTAGATATGTGCATATCATTTACTTTACGTCCTGTCATCACGTGCATTTAGGACCTTAAGTGAACTAAATCAAGTACTTTCCGCTGCAATTACATATATTTTCTCGGTGGCTAGTTGATCCACGAACTGAGAGACACAGTTCTTACCCCAAACCCAAATAAATGATTTCAAATGATGACCTATCATGTAAACATGTTTTGATTAAATAAGTAATAGGTTCCCGCCTGAGTGTCTGCAGTTGTCTCCTGCATGACATGGCATCATGATGCATATTTTCTCTTACTCTAATATTCCTAAATTCGGAGAAAATGTGGGTTGTGACAGAGAGGTTGAGTGCCAAAATTCCAGAGCCTTACTCTACTGAAAAGTGTTCTCCCACCAAAGTTCGATGAAATTCTGAAGGAGGATTTCTTCACGCCGGATCAAATCGATGATCGCTTCTTCAACACTTATTCTACAGCGATCCTTCGTCTCCAACTTCAGAAGTTCTTCAAGAGGGAGATTTTAATATTATTGTCATTATTATTTCACATCTTTTCTTGTAATCTCTTAGTGAATTCGTCTCGTGTTGGCGACTAGGTCTGGGAAGGACTTAGGGCAGAAATTTTCCTCGTGTTGACGACTAGATCTAGGTTAGGTATAGGGGGTGCTCGAGGCCATATCCGGGGAAGGATTGGCTAGAGCGGCTTGAGGCCATATCCGGGGAAGGATTGGCTAAATCCACCTGTTCGTGGGGATGCGAGTCGGGACAGAAAATGAAAAGGTCTTTTTATTATTCGCCTTCGATTTCTAGCGATATAAGAAATCAAGTTTTGTAATCCTTCATTTTATATTAATAAAATCACGTCTCTATTTTATTTCACTTGATTTGCTTAATTCCTCTTTGTTTTAATCGCTTAAGTTTTCAAGTATTTCTAAATATAACAAAAGTTTTAAAAACCCTTATTCACCCCCCCCCCCCCCTCTAAGGGCGCTTACAGATCCAATAAGTGGTATCAAAGCGGGTTATTCCAAATCGGCTTAACAACCGAGAATAATGGTGTCTCATGATCTCGCTTTTCTAGAGGGTAAGGATGTTAGTAGACCACCTCTTTTTACTAGGTCATATTTCAACTACTAGAAAAATAGGATGATGTGTTTTCTTATGACCATGGATGTAGAGGTTTGGGATATGGTAGAAGTTTGGTACTCTCCTCCTGCAATTGTAGTAGGAGATGCTACGATTCAAAAACCTAAGGATAAATGGGATGATAACGATAAACTCAGGTGCCAAAATAATGATAAGGTATTGAACGCTTTATATTGTGCTTTAAATCGAACTGAATTTAATCGAATTTCTACATGTGTAACTGCTTATGATATTTGGAACCAATTAGAAGTTACTCATGAAGGTACATCGCAGGTGAAAGATGCAAAGCTATTCCAACTAGAATTGGAGTATGAAAAATTTAGGATGGATACTGAAGAAGACATCAACTCGATGTACACACGCTTCACCAAAATCGTCAACGCATCAAAAGCTCTTGGAAAGATCTACTCGGACGGTGACTTGGTCAGAAAAATTCTTCGCTCTCTACCTCCGAAGTTCAATCCAAAGGTGACGGCCATCTCAGAGTCACACAATCTAAGAACGCTCCAGATCGAGAACCTCATTGGGAATCTCAAAACCCATGAGGTAGAAATCCAGATTCAACACGATGAATACAACAAGGAGCCATAGAAAAAAGCATTGGCACTAAAGTCTAAAAACGAGAGCATCGATGATGATGATGAAGATGAAGAAGGTCTCCTGGTGAAGAACTTCAGGAAGTTCATTAGAAATCCGGATAGAAGGAACACCTTCCGGAAATTCTTCCAGAAGGATGCTCGACGAAAAGGATCTTCCTCCTCATCAGAGAACGAAAAGGGAAGTGAAGACGAAGAAGAAAGACCACCACCGGAGTGCTATCACTGCAGAAAAATCGTGCACATTCGGAGCCAGTGCCCGAAGTATCAAAAGGAGCAAAAAGAACGATACAAAGTGAAGGAGAAAAAGAAAGTGCTGAAAGCCGCAACTTGGGATAATTCTTCCTCTAAAGAATCAAGCGGATCTGAGTCAAGCTGCGAGGAGGAAGCAAACTTATGCTTGATGGCAAAAAGCAATGATGACAACACCAGTGTTCTTAGTGACACTGAGGTAACTCATCCCACCTTTGAAGAACTTTATGATGAATTTGTTCAAACATGTAAAGCCTATGATAAAAGTATAGATGTTACTATTTTAAATCATGAAAATGAATCTCTAATCAAAGAAAACCATAAGCTCACAAAAATATTAATTTACTTAGAAAAGAGAAGTGTTTCATGCCAAGAGTGTGATCACTCCTTAAATAAGGCAAAAGATCTTGAAGTTTCTCTTTCTAAGGCCCTCTCTCAAATCAAAACTCTTATAAGAGAAAAGGGGGACTTAGAGAGAAAACTAAAAACATCTCTCTTACAAATTGAAAATAACAAAAAGGGCTTTGAAAATAATTTGTCATGATTGTAAAAGAAAATTCATCTCTTAAAAAACAAACTCATGACCTCAATATGGCTATTAAAAAATTTGGAATTTGTCAGAATTCCCTGAACATAATTTTGGGCAACCAATGTTATGGTTCTGGAAAATTCGGGCTCGGATTTCAAAGTGACCACTACAGCCCGGTGCTAGCTGCTAACGCCGGCGGTAACCCATTAGTTAAAAATTCTTTTATATTTTCTAAAAATCAACCCTCATCCAGTAAGAGCAATGTAGAAATTCAGAAAAGGGACTCAACCCCCTTTATTTCATGTGCAATTTTTCATTGGTTTGGACACACGTCTAACTCTTGCAGGAAAATAAAACATGGATCTTTAAAGCTAATCTGGGTACTGATGCGTGTACGGCAAGTGCACCGGTCACTGTCAAGTAATAAATATGTGAATAGTTTCCCTGAATGTCGATCTCTTGAGGAATGCAGGTTATGGTGAACGAAATGTGTCATGTGACAATTGTTACGCGAGCGAACACAAACACAAAAAGGGCTTTGATTTGGGTTTCCTAATTCTAACGACACTAAAGTAAAAGTGCGGGTCGAAGTCACCACTTCGCAAGGCGAGATGGAGTGCGTCGGCCGCTATGCCGAGCTTTGTGAGGCGGGTGGACGGTGCGCATGCGAATGGAATGTTCTTTAATACGGAGAATGAGGGTCGAAATCACCTCTTCACTGGTCGTCGTTGGCTCTTGATAACACGAATCGTAAACTACACGAGTGAGTGTGTGGGTGAAAGCAAAGCGCATCACAAGCAAACATTTTAGTTGAACAACAAGAACATAACACTTTCATTCAAAGCAAATATAACAATATTTATCTTCAAATAGTTCAAAAAGTAGCAACAAGGTAAAGGAGAGAGTAAACCAATAGACGAAGACTAGCGGCCGTTCACGGCCGGAATAGTAGGTTGTCAATCTACTTTCAGGCTCGGGCGGTCTGTGCTTCCGGAGTCAAGAGACTGTCACGATCTCTGACCTTCTTCTGTCGTCTTCTACGTTCAGGTTTCCTCTTCTTCTCACTGAACGGAAATGCGGAATCTTGGTTTGCTTGCTTGCGAATAGCGGAGACGGCCTCCGGACCTTTGGATATTGCTTCAGTTCACCGGAGAGGACTTCTCCCACGAAGGAGATGGAGTGGAGGTGGCTGGAGATGAAAAACGGCGCTGGAAGGACTTCAATTCGCGCTCTCGGGGGAGCCTGATTACCTAATTTCGCGGAACAGGGCTTTAAATAGGCGCTGACAAAATAGTGCGCACGGTCATTGGCGCACGACCAGTGATCGGGCGCGCTGGCATTGTGCGGTCGTGCACGCTAGCTGGGCGGAGCCTACAAAGCAAAGATTTATAAAATAAAATGTTCGCACGACCATTGGCACATGACCAGTGGTCGTGCACACTATCGTAAGTGGTCGTGCGTTTGTCAAGACAGAACTCATGTTTGAGGGGTTAAGTGCGCACGATCAGTGGCGCATGACCAGTGGTCGTGCGCAATAGAACCAGTGATCGTGCGCAGTGTTCCTGTACAGATTTGTACCGGGAACACCTGCACGACTCCTGTTCCAGCATAAACACCAATCAAAACACTGAAATTGGCATTTAACAATGCATGAAAGCTAATAAAGAGGATAAACATGAAAATACACCAAGACAGACCTAGAAGTGCACATAGCATGGAATATCAAATATGAACGAAAACATGCCAATAGTGTAGTGCATAGACTAGATAATCGGCCAGATGAGTCCATAAATGTGTATATAATTGGGACTCATCACACCCCCAGACTTGCCTGTTTGCGCGTCCCGAGCAAACAAATACGGCGGAGTATGAAAATGGAAGTTAGTGAAGAGAATTGCAAAATAGGAGTACAGTGCAAAGTATCATACGCATGCAAATAGAAACTCAGTAAAAGGAGATTCTGACTGTGCTAACTAATTTACAAAAGTATTAAAACGTAAATAAAGATTTATTGATACTCAGCTGGTGAATCATGAAGAACTTGTGCGGTCGTGCCCGGTGTGAAAGTACACACGCCGCTCAGGAGGGTGTTGCAAAAGACCAGAATTTGGGGATAACTCCGCTGAAATCCATCAACGACGAGAACCATAAGCTTGCCCGGTTACACTCTCTCCACGGCGCTAGCAAACTCACAAGTTAAATCAATAGTACTTTCAGGTTATAATGGGGCTTAGGTTACGGTATGATTTTCAATGATAAACGAGACGACTACGCAACCCAATTGAGTCAAAAGATAACGTTGTACCAAAACAAGACCAAGAATGATGCTAGTATGACACAGCCCCAGACTTAGCTTGGAAACTGGGTGTGCACACAGCCTACTCCAACAAATACCAACTGAATTTTCTATTACGCTCAAGGGGATTTCTTTTCATTCCAATTCTTTTCAGATTTTTCTTTTAACTTCATTTTTTTTCTTTTCTTTTATCCCTGGTTGTTTCACAATAAATGAGATCAGCAAATAATACAGATTTTTCTTTCACATCACAAAGGTTCCATACATCACACCAAATCAAGAAATATGATTTCAGTTAACTCGCTATTTGGTTATGAAAATAGGATAGGCTTCAGGTTTTGGTGATTGAACGAGGGGCTGAAACATAGAAGGGGTAGGCACAAATTTGGTTCGCAATGGTAGACGAATGGGTCTAGGAAAACAAGGCTCAAACTAGCCAAAGAAATGGCCTACATCACGTTTAACAATATAAGTTGCTCTCCCCATGCTTCAAGAGTCGCTTGGGGCAAGTTCTTAGCCCACGAGAAAGGTAAACTTTCCTTCCCACTCGAGCAACACACAACTAGCGCTTTCCTACACACAACACTGTGCTACCGCCAATTTCATTCACATTCACCAATTGAGTATAATAAATCTAAAACTACGCAAAAACACTAATCGTAAATTAAATGCATAGAAATAATCTAATTTTACTCAAATTTCTACTGGAGCATGCGGATGCAACTAGAACACTACACGAGTCAACATCGCACTCCGACTAGCAATTCCTAAACTAACATCCTATTTCACAAACCAAACCAAGATGGCGTGTTCGGAAACACAAAAAAAGGCGAGTGCACCGGTCGCTGTCAAAAAACTTGATGCGTGTACGACAAGTGCATCGGTCGCTGTCAAGTAATAAATATGGGAATAGTTTTCCCAAATGTCGATCTCTTGAGGAATGCAGGTTATGGTGAACGAAATGTGTCGTGTGACAATTGTTATGCGAGCGAACACAAACACAAAAAGGGCTTTGATTTGGGTTTCCTAATTCTAACGACACTAAAGTAAAAGTGCGGGTCGAAGTCACCGCTTCGCAAGGCGAGATGGAGTGCGTCGGCCGCTATGCCGAGCTTTGTGAGGCGGGTGGACGGTGCATGCGAATGGAATGTTCTTGAATGCTGAGAATGAGGGTCGAAATCACCTCTTCACTGGTCGCCGTTAGCTCTTGCTAACGCGAATCGAAAACTACACGAGTGAGTGAGTGAGTGAGTGGGAAAGCAAAGTGCATCACAAGCAAACATTTCAGTTGAACAACAAGGACATAACACTTTCATTCAAAGCAAATATAACAATATTTATCTTCAAATAGTTCAAAAAGTAGCAACAAGGTAAAGGAGAGAGTAAACCAATAGACGAAGACTAGCGGCCATTCACGGCCGGAATAATAGGTTGTCAATCTACTTCCGGGCTCGGGCGGTCTGTGCTTCCGGAGTCAAGAGACTGTCACGATCTCTAACCTTCTTCCGTCGTCTTCTACGTTCAGGTTTCCTCTTCTTCTCACCGAACGAAAATGCAGAATCTTGGTTTGCTTGCTTGCGAATGGCAGAGACGGCCTCCGGACCTTTGGATATTGCTTCAGATCACTGGAGAGGACTTCTCCCAAGAAGGAGATGGAGTGGAGGTGGCTGGAGATGAAAAACGGCGCTGGAAGGACTTCAATTCGCGCTCCCGGCGGAGCCTGATTACCTAATTTCGTGAAACAGGGCTTTAAATAGGCGCTCGCAAAATAGTGTGCACGGTCATTGGCGCACGACCAGTGATCATGCGCGCTGGCATTCTACGATCGTGCGCGCTGGCTGGGCAGAGCCTACAAAGCAAAGATTTATAAAATAAAATGTTCGCACGACCATTGGCACACGACCAGTGGTCGTGCGCACTATCGTAAGTGGTCGTGCGTTTGTCAAGATATAACTCATATGTGAGTGGTTAAGTGCGCACGTTAGTGGCACACGACCAGTGGTTGTGCGCAATAGAATCAGTGATCGTGTGCAGTGTTCCTATACAGATTTGTACCGGGAACACCTGCACGACTCCTGTTCCAGCATAAATACCAATCAAACCACTGAAAGTGGCACTTAACAATGCATGAAAGCTAATAAAGAGGATAAACATGAAAATATACCAAGATGGGCCTAGAAGTGCACATAGTATGGAATATCAAATATGAACGAAAACATGCCTAAAGTGTAGTGCATAGACTAGATAATCGGCCCAGATGAGTCCATAAATGTGTATATAATTGGGACTCATCAGGTACCTAAGGTTTCCACCTATTCTATGGGTGGTACCTCTTGGGTATCCAGATCTTTACTCTCATCTTCTTTCTAGATTTGCAGGAAGGCTAAGGAAACAAAGGATGTGTGGTACTTGGACTCAGGATGCTCCAAGCACATGACGGGCAACAAAACAAAGTTCCTTAGCCTAGAAAATAAAAAGGGAGGGATTGTAACCTTTGGTGATAACGGTAAAGGAAGGATCAAGGGAATCGGTATATTGGGTAACGAATCCTTTCTTATCTCTAATGTTCTTTATGTTAAAGGATTAAAACATAATTTAATATCTATTAGTCAACTGTGTGATAAAGGATTAGATGTTTTATTTGAGTCATCCACAAATCTTTGCAAAATATTTAATCCTAACAAAAAAGATATTTTACTAACTGCACCTAGAATTCACAACGTATATATAGTTTCCTTTCATGATCTTTCCAAATCTTCTATGAAATGTTTTATAACAAAAAATGACAAGTTAGAACTATGGCATAGACGTTTAGGTCACGGTAGTATAAAGCTCATTTTAAAACTAGCCAAAAAGGATTTGATTAGAGGATTGCCTAAATTAAATGGAAATTTATCTTCTCTACGCTCTCCATGTCAAAAATGAAAATTTACAAAATCTTCTTTTAAAAGTAAAAACAAAATTTCTACCACAAAACCTTTACAACAAATTCATATGGATTCTTTGGTCCCGTTATCACCGCTAGTCTTGGTGGTAGAATATATACTTTTGTTCTAATAGATGATTTATCTAGATATTGTTGGACTTTACTTCTCTCTTCCAAATCTGATGCGTTTTCCGAATTTTCAAAATTATGTACTCGTATTCAAAATAAACTAGATTTAAAAATAAAATCCATTCGCTCAGATCATGGAGGAGAATTTGAAAATGGAAATTTTAAATCTTTTTGCGAAATGTTAGGTATTAAGCATGAATTCTCTGCTCTGCGCACACCTCAACAAAACGGTGTTGTAGAAAGAAAGAATAGAACTATTCAAGAACTAGCACGAACTATGTTATCTGAGTATAAATTACCTAAACCTTTTTGGGCCGAAGTCGTAAGCACATCATGTTATGTAATGAATAGAGTCATGCTTCGTCCATCTTTAAATCTCACACCGTATGAACTATATTATCAAAAGAAACCTAACGTATCATATTTTATAGTATTTGGTTGTAAATGTTTTATTCTCAATACAAAAGATGCTTTAGGAAAGTTTGATGAAAAATGCGATGAAGGAATATTTCTTGGATATTCCTCAACTAGTAAAGCCTATAGAATTTTTAACAAAAGAACGAGTAAGGTTGAAGAATCTATTAATGTAAAATTTGATGAATTTATTCCTTGTGTAGAAAAACTTCCTACAGGTACAAATGATGAACCTTTGCCATCTTTGGAGCACGACGAAGAGGAACTTTCCAAAGAGGAGGAGGAGGAAGCCAAGTAAGATGAATGCGTGCCTCCAAGCATCTTAAACTTCTCAAAGTATCATCCAAAGGAGCTAGTTATTAGGGAACTAGCTATTGGGGTAAGAACTCGATCTTCTCTTCATGAAACTTTTTCAAATATCTGCTTTGTTTCCGAAATAGAACCTAAAAATGTTTCAACCGCTTTAAATGACGAATTTTGGTTTTGGCTATGAATGAAGAGTTAGATCAATTTGAAAGAAATAAAGTTTGGAATCTAGTAGAACGACCATCTAATCATCCTGTTATTGGCGTAAAATGGAATTTTAATAATAAATTAGATGGTGAATCTAGGATTACAAGAAATAAAGCTCGCTTAGTCACTCATGGTTTTTCTCAAATCGAGGGGGTAGATTTTGAAGAAACGTTTGCACCTGTTGCTCGCTTAGAATCTATACTAATATTTTTGGCATTTGCGAGTTTTAAAAGGATAAAATTATTTCAAATGGATGTTAAAAGTGCTTTTTAAATGGGTTTATAAAAGAAGAAGTTTATGTAGAACAACCCCGGGTTTTATAAATGAAAAATTTCCAAATCATGTTTATAAATTAGAAAAAGCGCTTTATGGTTTAAAACAAGCTCCCCGTGCATGGTATGATAGACTTACATCGTTTTTGTTAAAGCACGGTTATGTCATAGGAAGTGCCAACAACACACTCTTCATTAAGCATAATAATAACGATTTAATTTTCTTACAAATATATGTTGATGATATCATTTTTGGAGCCACTAATGGAGAGTTGTGTAATGAAGTTGTCTTAGTAATGAAAAATTAATTTGAAATGAGCCTTGTAGGAGAACTTTCTTATTTTCTTGGCTTTCAAATTTTACAACGAAATGATTGAATCTTTATTTGCCAAACAAAATATCTTCACGATATGCTTAAACGTTTTGGATTTGAAAATCTTAAACAAGCTTCTACACCTATGAGTGCATCTTTAAAATTAGGAAAAGATGAATCTGGAATTTCTATAAATCAAACTTTATATAGAGGTATGATCGGATCTCTTCTTTGCTTAAGTGCATCTAGACCAGATATAATGTTTGTCGTTTGTTTATGTGCTCGCTTTCAAGCCAATCCAAAAGAATTTCATTTAAATGCGGTAAAACGTATTTTTAGATATCTTTTAGGGTTATCTAGATTAGGATTATGGTACCCACACAATGATTCATTTACACTACATGGCTATTCCGATTCGGATTATGCCGGATGTTCACTAGATCGAAAAAGCACTAGCGGTACTTGTCACTTTTTAGGATCCTTACTAGTAGCATGGTCTAATAGGAAATAATCTTCAGTTGCACTCTCTACCATGGAGGCTGAATACATCGCTCTTGGGAGTTGTTGTGCACAAGCCTTATGGATGAGCCAAACTCTAGAAGATTTTGGTTTTCATCTCAAAAATATTGATCTCAAATGTGACAACAAAAGTGCCAAATGTTTACATATAATCTCGTACACCACTCTAGATCCAAACATATTGATGTTCGTCATCACTTCATTAGGGATCACATTAAGATAGAGCATGTAAAAGTAAGTTTCATAGGTACGGACTCCCAACTTGCTGACATATTCACCAAACCTCTTCCCGATGGAAGATTTTGATTGTTACGACTTGAATTAGGTGTCCTTAATTGATCTCTCAGGTTAAGTCACATTCATAAATCACTAACGTTTCATGCAATTTGCACTATTTAGACATCTCAAAAAATTCTGAAATTTTTGCAAGAAACTAATATTTGAACACTAAATCAAGATCAAAAATTTTAATTTCCAAAATCATGAAATTTCATGTACTATTTGCCGCGCTAGGGCTAGCACCGGCGCTAGCGCACCTGTCTGATTTTTTGTATTTTTCAATTTTCAAACAATCACTAAAAATATACTTTTCTGTTTGTACTACTTATTTTTTCATTACTGTCTTTAATTGATTTTTGAAAAATTAAAATACAAAATTGCAAAAGCCAAAATCACAAAAAATATTTGTTTTCTCTTCTTTCCTTGTTTATTTGTTTGATTCCTATTTCTATATGCAAAAATCAAATACAAAATTTTAAGACAAAAAAAATTATTACAAAAATTTATGCTCTTTAATGTTGCTTGTTTTCTTTTTATGAAAAATTAAAATATAAAATGTCAAAATATCTAAAACAAAAAAAATGGAATTTCTTGTTAATATCAAGCATGGTTAATTTATCATTTAGAACTTCTACAATGTTGCAATTTATCTTTTCAAACTACTTTGAACATTGTTTTTATCATGCTTTGATATATCTAATCTTTTGTGCATCAATTGTATTGTAAAAGTTGTGTAGAACTAAGCTTAGCATGCCTCTAAGTATGAGTAAATGGTTTATGATTGATAATGATATTAATTCACTTACTTATTTTGGCTAAGTCTACTTGTGATTTTAATCTAAGAATGCTTGCTAGTGTATTGTAATTGTACAATAAATTAAAATTGCACAAGTATCTTACCTACACTACATTTATTTGCACTCTTAATTTTTAAGAAAAGTGGTTGTGCTTTCAAAATCTAATTGGTTTGCAAAACAAGTGTATTCGGAGAACTTTGTACAAACAAAAAAATCATGAAATCAATTGACAAAGTTAACTCCACCAAGCACTACTTGAACCTCCTAATAAGTCTTAATAAGCGTTGTGAGGTTGAGCACCTTGGAAAGAATAGTAAAGTGTTTTGTGCAAACCTTAGTTTTCTTTTTACACCACTTATTCATAAGTACACCAGATCACACAAAAATTCGATATTGAAAAATAAAATTGTGTGATCTCCCAAGCACTACTTTGCACCATGATAAGTCTTAATGAGCATTGTGTGTACAAAGCACCTTGGTTGTTGTACATTTTTTCTATGTGCATTGAAGTGTGTGGAAGTAAAATTATTTGTATTTTATTGTGCACTTTACTCTACATTTGTCTTGTATTTTTGATTAAATCATTTGTTTACTCTATTCAAAATACACTTATATGCACATCATTATCTTTCATAACACTTCTTCTCATGAGTATTGGATCCTAATGTTAAATTCTATACTACTCTTTATATATAAATGCACTAGATAACCTAGCATGCTTTCTACAATGTTTTGTATGTTTTGAAATTGTGAATTAAAATAACATTGTAGTAATCTCTTTTTGATAACATTATTTCATGCTTGGTTACTTTGTGTCAAACTTAAAAGATTCTCAATGAAACATGACTTACAAAAACATCTTCCTTTTGAAATTTAACTCATATTTTTTCTTATGAATCCTCATGATTACAAAGAGATGTTTGTTGTATTTATATAAAGTCTTCCGTATCATTACCATATATTTTTTACCTTGCTTTTTTTTCTTGCCTATTTAAAGTCTTCTATTGTATGTGCATCATTACTTGAATCTTAAAATTCCTTTCTTTCAAAAAGTGGTAGACTTGCTTGGTAAAATCTATATTGGTTGTTCTCACACGCATATCATTTTTTATGTCAAAAACTTTGCTTTATCTCTATGGGAATTTTTATGCTCAAAACTCCTTAACATTTCATTTACTCTAAAAGACTCGATCATGCCTTATTTTTTATCAAAACAAAATTTTATGTCTATTGCTTCCTTAGCCCACTTTTGCTAATAACAAAAGGGGGAGAACTAATATGATAAATAATATTTGCTATCAAATGGGAAAATCAACATGATTACTTCGTAAGGTGATAACCTACATATAAAGGGAGCATTCACGTAGGGGGAGCATGTATTTAGGGGGAGCTATTCTAAATACCTAAAACATTAATTATCCAAAGTCATCACTTTCACACACACACACAAGTAGGATTCATCATGCTTATATATTAATGCTCTGATTTATCATTATTGGATTTGTTATTATCAAAAGGGGGAGTTTGTTGGAACATGTTCTTTCGCATCTCCTAGGTTTGAGAATAACAAATATTATATGTATTTGATCTTGTGTGTTTATGTGTGCAGGAAACAAGTCCATATTTCTCAAGGATAACATAAGAAGGTTGCCCCAAGATTTGAACCCAAAATTCCAACATGCCCACTAGCGCCGGTGATAGCATCTAGCGCAGGCACTAGCGATGATTAGCGCAATTCCGGGAGCATCTTTAGAAGGCGCTAGCGCCAGGCAGTAGTGGATAGCGCAGGCGGTATTGCGGAGCACAAGAGGAATGGCAAAAATGTTTCCCCGGAATAAAGATTCTCGCACGCAGAATATGTCCTAATATGGGATAGTGCCGGCGGTAGCGCTAGCTCAGGTGCTAGTGCTAAGGCTATAAATTGACCCCTCTTCTTTCATTTTAGATGTTGATTCCTGAGAGAGGTTGAGTGCCAAAATTCCAGAGACTTACTCTGCCGAAAAGTGATCTCCCACCAAAGTTCCATGAAATTCTGAAGGAGGATTTCTTCACGCCGGATCCAATCGACGATCGCTTCTTCAACGCTTATTCTACAATGATCCTTCATCTCCAACTTCAGAAGTTCTTCAAGAGGGAGATTTTAATATTATTGTCATTATTATTTCACATCGTTTCTTGAAATCGCTTAGTGAATTCACCTCGTGTTGGCGACTAGGTCTGGGTAGGACTTAGGGAAGAAATTTGCCTCGTGTTGATGACTAGATCTAGGTTAGATCTAGGGGGTGCTAGAGGCCATATCTGGGGAAGGATTGGCTAGAGCGGCTTGAGGCCATATCCGGGGAAGGATAGGCTAAAGCCACCGGCTCGTGGGGATGCGAGTCAGGATAGAACACGAAAAGTTCTATTTATTATTCGCCTTCGATTTCTAGTGATATAAGAAATCTTGTTTTGTAATCCTTCATTTTATATTAATAAAATCATGTCTCTATCTTATTTCACTTGATTTGCTTAATTCCTCTTTGTTTTAATCGCTTAAGTTTTCAAGTATTTCAAAATATAACAAAAGTTTATAAAACCCTTATTCACCCCCCCCCCTCTAAGGGCGCCTACAGATCCAACATAATTTGATGTACCTTCATACCTGCTTCGAGTTGAAGTCAAAGCATATACAGAACTCTGTTGATTTGCATTCGACGCTTCTTTAAAATTGTTTCGAGTTATATTCGACGCATGATTCTCTTTATTAACAATCTGATGATTATTTATTGAATTTTCTAAGGGGTGCTTGCCTAGAATTCCTTTTTGATTGTTTACCCTATTGAATACAGTGATCTTATTAGGGTTGTTATTCAATTCTTCACAAGATTCTATGTTATCATTAAATTGATTTTCACTAGATCTGATGAATACTATTGGATTGTCCCAAGCAGGTTTACTAGAGGTTACTGTGCTGGTGGATGGATCTGCTCCTAAGCCAAGATATCTAAATCTCATAGAGAGATTCTGTGTGATATCTTTGATCTTTTGACTCCTCCCATTGAGTGAGTCTTCAAAGGTCTTTGCCTTTGTAATCTCTTCTTTTAGAGTTGAATTTTCATTATGTAATTCAGTTATCTTTGTTTCCTTTTTATGCATCTGATTCCTTAACTCATAGTTAATAGAGTTTATATTTTCTTTCTTAAGATCATCGAGTTCTTCCCTAACTGTGTTAACTTCTTTTTGAACCTCAAGATAATCTTGACAAAATTCTTTAAAACAATTCTTAAAATCTTCTGAAGTAAAATCAAATTCATCAAATAAGGATACCTGATCTTCTTCAGTTGAATCTTACAAAGCCATTAGGCATGCTTCTTCAGCAGCACATTCTTCATCACTTTCAGAAGAGGTGCTTGACTCAGATTCTGAGTCACTCCAGGTTTTAGCTATAAAACCTTTTCCCTTCTTCTTGTCCTTCTTTCTGAAAAACTTCTTCTTATTCTCCTTCTTGCTGCTTTTGTACTTTTTATCTTCAGGACATTCAAGGGCAATGTGTCATGACTTTCTGCATGAAAAGCAGATTATTTCCTGCTTTGGAGTCTTATCAAACCTTGGTTTGTTTAAGCTCCTTTCTTTTCTTCTGGAATCTTCAGACTTGACCCATCTTGTAAATCTTCTGGCCAAGAGATTGAACGTCTCTTCTTCATAAGTGGAAGACTCTCATTCAGCTGCCTTCAAAGTTATAGTCCTTTCCTTTGGAGTAGACACTTTCTCTTTTGCCTCAGTCTCAGCTTTATTTTTCAGAAGTAGCTCATGGGACTTGAGCTTGCCTAGTAGAGATTCAGTGGAGATTTCTCTATTGCATATGGACTCTCTAATTGCCCAGATCCTTGAGTCCCAAGTGCTTGGGAAGCACATAAGAAGCTTATCATTGATCAAAGTTAGTGAGATCTCTTTGTCTAGACCCTTGAGCTTATTAATGAATATGCTGAATCTTTCATACATTTCAGCCACATTCTCTTCAGCTTTCTTTTGGAAGTTCTCATATTGGGATATGAGAAGGGACTTCTTGTCCTTTCTTTCATCTGAACTACCTTCAACTAGTCTGGACAATGACTCCCAGATTTCTTTTGCTGAGTTACAATCAGCTACCTTTTGGAATATGTCATCTGACATAGTTGACCCCAGGATGTTCATAGCTTTTGCATAACATGCTTTCACCTTCCTTTCAGCATCTGTCCATTCAGCTCTGGGGATAAGTTCTTATGTCACATTCCCACTTGCATCTTTTCTGTATGGCACTGGAGGACCTGAAAAAATGACATCAAAAATGTCCTCCTCAAAAGAATTCATGTACAGCTTAATTCTGGCCTTCCAGAGTGTAAACTTATTTAGATTACATACTGGTGGTCTTGTGGATGCATAGTCCTTAGAACTCATTTTCTAAAAAATAATTTTAAAATATAGAAATTTAAGTGAGAGGATCTTTTGATCAAGGTGTTAACCTTTTTCTGATCAACCTCGCTCTGATACCAATTGAAAGTGTTGTTGGAACATGGTTTTCCGCATCCCTTTGATTTGAGAATAACAAATCCTACTTGTATTTGATCTTGCTTGTCTTTGTGTTTAGCATGCAGGTTTGAACAGGTATGACACTAGGGTACTGCTCCATTGGTATGGTACTGTCCACAGGCTTAAATGAATGCTTTCTAACGCCAGGCATTAAGCTTAATGCTGGGCATTAGCGTTCGACGAAATGAAATGCGTTCAATGAAATGAGAAGCCGTTCGACGAAATGAGATGTCGTTCGACGAAATGCATTCGATGAAATGGTGTTCGACGAAATGTGATTCCGTTCGACGAAATGCTTTCGACGAATTGGCAAGGAAGAAACTCAATGCCAAGTGCTAGGTCTTATCGCTGGGCGCTATTCGTTCGACAAATTTGGCAAGGATTAACCAGCCGTGATTGCAGGAGGAACTTTAGGAATGATTTGCCCAACGCCCGCGTTAGCCTTAACGCCGGCGTTAGTATTGCCTAAAATAAAATAATTCCTAAAGTGCAGAATCTCCTTCCTCTTCTGAAGATCCGAGCCATCAATATGTTGCTATACATGGTCAACGCCCGGTGTTAGCACTTAATGTCGGCGTTAGCTCAAAGTCCATAAATTGGATGATTTCGATGTCTCTTACAACTGATTGATAAGAGCCATATTCCAGTACTTCAGAAACTTTGTGAGGGCCGTATTTTCCAGACCAACACATCTCCCATTCAATTTCAAAAGGAGGAATCAAAGGAGGCTTGGATCAACACGCTAACTCAAAGCAAAGAACGCACGCTTGGACTTCAACGATCTTAATTGATTCTTCGGCGTCTCCTTCAGATTACTGATGAGTCCTGATCATATACACATTTATGGACTCATCTGGGCCGTTATTTAGTCAATTCTCCGCACATTAGCCTTGTTATAGTTTATATTTGATAATCCACGCTAGGTGCACATCTAGGCCCACTTTGGTGTGATTTTCGTGCTTATTGTCATTAGTAGTATTCATGTGCTGTTAAGTGCCACTTTCAGTGGCTAGATCTGTGGTTGTGAGGGAATAGGAGTCGTGCAAGTGTTCCCGGTGCAATTCTGCACAGGAACACTGCGCACGATCGCCGGTTCTATTGCGCACGACCACTGGTCGTGCGCCACTGATCGTGTGCACTTAACCCTTTTTCACGAGTTCTGTTTGGTGCAGTGCGCACGACCACCAATGCCAGTGCGCACGACCACCGGTCGTGCGCCACTGCTCGTGCGCACTTATCATTAAAATTCTGAGTTCTGTTTGCTGTATTGCGCACGACCATCAACGCTAGTGCGCACGACCACCGGTCGTGCGCCACTGGTCGTGCGAACATTTTATTTTATAAATTTCGTATCTTGCAGGTTCCACCCAGACAGGCGCACGATCACAGGATTCTAGTGCGCACGACCACTGGTCGTGCGCCAATGACCGTGCGCACTGTTTAATTCAGCGCCTATATAATGACCTATTCGCGAATTAGGTCGGGGATTACGTCTTTTGGCTCCGTTCAGTCCGCCGTTTTCGCCATTTTCAGAGGGTTTTCACCCCCTAGGCCTCCTCCATCATCCAAGGACTTAAAGGAAGGGATCCTACACTCATCTTCATCGTTAAGGAAGAGGTTCTTCGCATTAGACGTGGCCGGATGGTAAATCGCTGGAGAAGACGGGTCCATTGGGAGGTGTGACAGCCCTCCTCTACCCTGGACGCAGTTGGGACCAAGCTAGGACGCGGATTGACAACCCGGTGCTTCCTACCGTGAATCTACAACGAGACTCCGGATTCGGTCGTATCTCTTGCCTTTTTCTTCTACTTAAGTGGTTGTATTTGTTTGTACTCTCTTTATCTTGATGATGAACGCTATGAACTATGTTAGTATTGTTAATTTCATGTCTATGAAATCATTTTGTTCATTTGTGTTAATGAGGTGCACCCCCATCGATTTTCCGCTCCACTACTGTGTCCGGTGCCGCACTAGCAATTGCTAGTGGCGTGCTTGTCGATGAGGTGCTTGCGACCCTCAATCCGTAAGCCTACTCGCCCATCCGGCCGCCGCGCAGCCCGTATTCCACTCGCCTAACGAAGCAGCGCGCTCAAGGCCTGCATAGCTCGTTCCCGTTAGCCTTCTCGTCCATCCGCCCTTTCGACGCAGCGCGCTCAAGGCCTGCCTAGTTTCCATCCCGCCGATCGAAGCATTGCATAGCGGCATTGCATAGGAGTAGGCGTAGTATTTACTTTTGTTTGCAAACCTCAAAGCCCCTTTCGTTCGCATTCCACCTACCGCAGGACTTCGATCTCAAGTCTTCCTCGATAATAAACTCCACCTTACTGTGTTCCTCAAGAGACCGACACTCGGGAATTCTATTCCCAAAATTTATTACTTGCGCGACCGGTGCACTTGTCTAGTACTCCATATGGTGTGCGTAAGTCTTATGGCTACTGTGCTGAGCCTTTACTGTCATACTTCTTTTCGGCTCCAGCTCCCGCTGCGCCAAAGAAGTCCGTAAGGCAGTGCCGGTTTTGTCGGAGCACTGATCATGTCTTGAAGGATTGTGCCGAGTATCTTCGCCAATTGGACGAGGATGACGAGCCGGATATCCGGATCGTCCCAACTCCTAACTCTGGCGGCACACCTTCAACATCCGGGTATGTGTCTTTGTCACCTTCGCATCTTGAAGGGTATGGCCTGGATACGGTCACCGGATGTGCGGCTGATTTATGCACCGACATTGTTGAGCCTATTCTCCATGTGCATCCACCACCTCTAGTGGATTCAATTCTTCCCCCTATAGCGCATACTATTCTCGTCCCCGACGACATTGTTGATGATGTGTCGTAGGATGAGGTGGGTGATCTGAGTGTTGTGCCTATTCCTATGGAGGAGGACAACCTTCTAGGTGAAGAGGAGTCTTCCTCAACACCGGTGGAGGAAGTCCAAATCCTAAGCCTGACCACCATTGATCCCGCCGAATCTCGTGGCATTGATGACAATGCTAACATTATTTTACTGCCCCAACCTGATGGGAGTGAGACCGGGATCACTCCCCCGATCGATGATTTATGTTCTTCGCCTTATTTATTTCTTGATCCCCTTTCTTCATCTGAGCCTTTGCAGGTTGAGTCTTCACGGGTACATCAGGAGGACTTGGAGCTGTGTGCTCAAGTCAATGATGCGAGCATCCTCTCATGCGAGGAGGTTTATTCTCCCTCCGTAGAGGAAGCTCCACTCATTGCCTTTTTCCCCTGCCACCTTGCTGTTGACGATACCTTGCTAGGCAAGGATGTGTTTCATGAGATGAGTAAGGACCAGGCCTCCTCCTTTTCTTACATTCTCTACCCTCTACCTGTGGGGAGCAGGTATCTTTATTTAGGTAGCGGGGTGACTGTTCTATCACCGTATCGGTACCCGCAACCGAAACGGATATTGGAACAGTTACCTGTGCATTTTCTCTTCCATAGGCCCATTAGCTAGGACCTTTATGTTTTCAAATAAGTCGTGCTGGGATGACAGTAACCCCAGTAGTTATCTTTCTTTTTCCTGAAATTTTATTTTGTCTAGTTTAGTTAAGTTTTGTTAAGGCTGTGAATACCTCGCAGCTTGTGCTGATTCCTGTTTGTGCGTAAACTGCACGGTGGATGGACATTTTACTAAAATTTTGGCCGCTGGAAAATTCCTAAGGCGCACGATCACTGGTCGTGCGCACTACTTATCGCGCACGACCACTGGTCGTGCGATCGGCCTAGATTTTTATAAAATGCCCGTCCGCCCGAGCCTTTCACGCACGCTCTAGGGTTTTCTTCGTTCGTCGCCCGTGCGCCGTTTCCGCTGGTTTGCCACCGATCGTGCGCCCTCCTTCCTTCCGGTGAGCCCACTTCCGATTCTTCTCTTTCCTTTGCCCTCCTACCACCATGAGCTCCAGAGATCGCCAAAAGGTCTACCAACGCTCCGGCCGCTCTTCCGCCTCTCCTGCTCAGATCCTCGCTAGGATGGCTACTTTTTCCAAAGATTCGCACACGAGGCGATTCAACTCTCTCAAGGAGAAGCCATTCCTATCGCAGCGTCTGGTGGATTGGAATGAGTTAAATTCCATCGGCGACAATGGAGAGTTGGGGGAGGCCGTCCGCCAACGCTATTATTTCGATCATTGGAGTGGGGTGTTTGAGTGCAATGACCTCGGCTACCGGGAGCTTACCTTGGAGTTCCTTGCTACGTTTGAGTGGGATGTGTTGCCCTCCGGTCAACGTCCAGGGAAGTGCTCTTTCCGAATGTTGGGCAAGGTCTTCACTCTGTCCTTATCCGAGTTAGCGGTGCACGCGGGCTTTTACACTGAAGCCGAGGCCGCGGCGATCCCTTTTCTGGATTTGAATGTCTCCTTCCCTGATGGCGTCACCCCGCGTGCTGCGTGGTGTGCTCTCACAGGTCGTGATGAAGAATATGTGGCCATGAAAAGCAAATCGACCTGGATCGTCGCGCCTGCTCTCCGTTTCCTGCAGCATGTCCTTAGCCACTCCCTTGTCGCCCGTGCCCTCAGTCAGAACGTGGTGGGGTGGCAAGATCTGATCTCCCTTTATAGTATGGAATTCTGGCAGCCCTTGCATCTTGGCTACATGCTAGCTTTCTTCTTCCACCACGAGGCCACTTACGGTCTCACAGGTGCCATTGGTGGTGCCTACTATATTACCCGCATTGCCAAAAGCCTGGGGGTTTGGAGTCATCTGCCTCCGATGGTGCAGGTGACTGCGCCCTCCTTCATCACTCGGGCCACCATGGTGAGTTTCCATTTATTACGGGTCGTGGGGAAGAAGAGTAGTAGACGCTTTGTGGTTGTGATGCCGGGAGATGCGCCTAGGGAGAGGCAAGGTGACGAGGAGCACGGAGAGCCGGCTGAGCCGCCAAATACTCACCGCGAGGTAGCCCTCTCGCAGCCGCGGTGTCATTCATTTCAGCAGGAGCGGAGAGCCAAGGAGGAGGGCAGTTCTTCTAGAGCGCCGGAGGTGCCAAGTTTCAATCAGCGCCTCTCCGATCTGGAAGCAAACCAGTACTGGCTAACGGATTTTGTCTATCAGCAAGCATTGCGGGGAGGACTAAATATTCCCCCACCTCCTGGTCGGGCCGCTTCATCTTCCAGACGGTCGCCATCCGTTGTGGTTATAGATAGCGACAGCGACGACGAGTGATCTTTCTCCCTGTGTGCGAGCTATTCGAAGCCTTGTTTTCTTCTTTTTTTTGCTGTTTTTCGGTCTTTTGTTGAGTCGCTTGAACTCCTTCTCTTTTGTTAATTGTAATAATAACATTTTGCTTTTGGATGCTCCTCCGTGCATAGTTTTATGAATTCAGCATACTTTGTTTCATTTATCTTGTGTGCGAGTGCTTAATTTTAATTGCAGGAACAGGTTCACTTTCATGGGTGATAACCCAGATTTCTTAATTTTTAGTGCTCTCGCATGTCTAGTTCAGTTTTGACTATTTTTGCTGTTTCTAGTGTGTCACTTTCAGGTGGGTCTTTGTTCCGTGTGTTGGTGCGGGTGCTGTGGACTATTCTCGATCATAAGCGCCGATCGTCTGGTATGCTCAATTCTGAGCATTGGGTAACACTTCCTCCCCTCTTTTTGCTTCAAATTTCTAGATATATTGTTTAGCTTAAGTCTGGGGGAGCGTATGTCGTCACCCACTGTGCACGAGTTGCACTGCATACTAGAAGGTTGTTTCTTATTTATTCCAGTCATTATCATTGTTTTCATGCTTCACACACCACTTCACCCACTTGAGTGCGTGCTTATCTTTTTGTCGTTGTTCCGTTTAAACTATTTTGATCGGAATGTGAAATAGATTGTTAACATAGGAATTATTATTTGGAGTGCGATGTTGACTCATGTAGTGTTCTAGTCACTTTGCATGTTATGGTAGAATTTGAGTAGAACTAGATTTTCTTTATGCATCTAATTTATGTTTAGTATTTCTGCGTAAATTTAGATTTAATATACTCAAGTGGTGAATTTGTATGGAATTAACGATAACCCGGTGTTGTGTGTGTGCGATTACTAGTCGTGTGTTGCTCGAGTCGGGAGGAAGGTTTACCTTTCTCGTGGGCTAAGAACTTGCCCCAAGCGACTCTCGAAGCATGGGTGAGAGCGACTTGTCGAGTTAAACATGATGTAGGCCACCCTTTGGCTAGTTTGAGCTTTGTTATTCCATGTCCATTTCATTTGCCGTTGCAAGCCAAATTTGTGCCTACCAATCCTTTGTTCAGCTCCTCTTCATCCACCAAAGCCTGAAGCCTATCCTACACTCGCAACCAAATTGTTTTTGACTGCGCTTATAAGTCTCAACTTGTGTGGTGTGTGGAATCATTGTGTCATGAAAGGAAAATAAAGTCTATCTGCTGATTTTGAACCAACCGGAGGATATATAAAAGAAGTAAAAGATGTTAAAAGAAAAAAAAGAGTATTTTGGAAAAAATCCTTCCGAGCTAAATAGAAAATCTGTTGGTATTTGTGAAGTAGGCCGTGTGCACACCTGGTTTTCATGATGAGTTTGGGGGTGTGTCACACAAGCTTTGTTTGTTGGTCTTGAGTGGTGCTGCGTTCCGTTAGCTCACTTGGGTTGCGTAGCCATCGTGTTTAACTTTGAAATATCATACCGTAACCTAAGCCCCGTTTTAATCCTAAAAGCCCTATTGATTTGACTTGCGAGAGTGTTAGCACCGTGGAAAGAGTGTGACCGGGCAAGCGTATGGTTCACGCGTTGATGGATTTCAGCGGAGTTACTCCTAAGCCCCGATCTTTTGCAACACCCGCCTCAGTGTCTCGTCACTTTCATACCGGGCATGATCGTCAAATTCTTCA
Organism: Dactylorhiza incarnata; assembly: GCA_033032865.1. NCBI lineage: Eukaryota > Viridiplantae > Streptophyta > Magnoliopsida > Asparagales > Orchidaceae > Dactylorhiza > Dactylorhiza incarnata. Next base: position 3,113,426 of record JAWHQI010000041.1, read on the forward strand.
TAACTCACCAACTGAGTACATCTAAATCTTTAATTACGCTTTAATACTCTTGTAAATTAGTTAGCATAGTTAGAATCTCCTTCTACTAAATTCTCTACTTGCATGCGTATGTTACTTCGCACCGTACTTCTTTGTGTAATTCTTTATGTTAATTATCGTTTTCACGCTCCGCCGGATTCGTTTGCTCGGGACGTGCAAACAGTTAAGTCTGGGGGTGTGATGAGTCCTGATCATATACACATTTATGGACTCATCTGGGCCGTTATTTAGTCAATTCTCCGCAGATTAGCCTTGTTATAGTTTATATTTGATAATCCACGCTAGGTGCACATTTAGGCCCACTTTGGTGTGATTTTCGTGCTTATTGTCATTAGTAGTATTCATGTGCTGTTAAGTGCCACTTTCAGTGGCTAGATCTGTGGTTGTGGGGGAATAGGAGTCGTGCAAGTGTTCCCGGTGCAATTCTGCATAGGAACACTGCGCACGATCGCCGGTTCTATTGCGCACGACCACTGGTCGTGCGCCACTGATCGTGTGCACTTAACCCTTTTTCACGAGTTCTGTTTGGTGCAGTGCGCACGACCACCAACGCCAGTGCGCACGACCACCGGTCGTGCGCCACTGCTCGTGCGCACTTATCATTAAAATTCTGAGTTCTGTTTGCTGTATTGCGCACGACCATCAACGCTAGTGCGCACGACCACCGGTCGTGCGCCACTGGTCGTGCGAACATTTTATTTTATAAATTTCGTATCTTGCAGGTTCCACCCAGACAGGCGCACGATCACAGGATTCTAGTGCGCACGACCACTGGTCGTGCGCCAATGACCGTGCGCACTGTTTAATTCAGCGCCTATATAATGACCTGTTCGCGAATTAGGTCGGGGATTACGTCTTTTGGCTCCGTTCAGTCCGCCGTTTTCGCCATTTTCAGAGGGTTTTCACCCCCTAGGCCTCCTCCATCATCCAAGGACTTAAAGGAAGGGATCCTACACTCATCTTCATCGCTAAGGAAGAGGTTCTTCGCATTAGACATGGCCGGATGGTAAATCGCTGGAGAAGACGGGTCCATTGGGAGGTGTGACAGCCCTCCTCTACCCCGGACGCAGTTGGGACCAAGCTAGGACGCGGATTGACAACCCGGTGCTTCCTACCGTGAATCTACAACGAGACTCCGGATTCGGTCGTATCTCTTGCCTTTTTCTTCTACTTAAGTGGTTGTATTTGTTTGTACTCTCTTTATCTTGATGATGAACGCTATGAACTATGTTAGTATTGTTAATTTCATGTCTATGAAATCATTTTGTTCATTTGTGTTAATGAGGTGCACCCCCATCGATTTTCCGCTCCACTACCGTGTTCGGTGCCGCACTAGCAATTGCTAGTGGCGTGCTTGTCGATGAGGTGCTTGCGACCCTCAATCCGTAAGCCTACTCGCCCATCCGGCCACCGCGCGGCCCGTATTCCACTCGCCTAACGAAGCAGCGCGCTCAAGGCCTGCATAGCTCGTTCCCGTTAGCCTTCTCGTCCATCCGCCCTTTCGACGCAGCGCGCTCAAGGCCTGCCTAGTTTCCATCCCGCCGATCGAAGCATTGCATAGCGGCATTGCATAGGAGTAGGCGTAGTATTTACTTTTGTTTGCAAACCTCAAATCCCCTTTCGTTCGCATTCCACCTACCGCAGGACTTCGATCTCAAGTCTTCCTCGATAATAAACTCCACCTTACTGTGTTCCTCAAGAGACCGACACTCGGGAATTCTATTCCCAAAATTTATTACTTGCGCGACCGGTGCACTTGCCGAATCATCGCATCAATTACCTCATAGGGAGTTTTCATATTTGTCTTTTGTATTTTGCATTTATCTTTGTAATCGGTTCGTTAATTCACCTCGTGTTGGCAACTAGGTTTGGGTAGGACTTAGGGAGAAATTCGCCTCGTGTTGGCGACTAGGTCTAGGGCATTGATCTAGGGGGTGCTCGAGGCCTTTTTTGGGGATAGAAAGGCTAGAGCGGCTTGAGTCCATATCCAGGGGAGGATAGGATAAAGCCACCGGTTCGTGGGGATACGAGTTGGGATAGAAAACAAAAAGGGTTTTTATTATTCGCCTTCGATTTCTAGAGTTATAGAAATCTAGTTTTGTAATCAGTTTATTAATAGTAATCATGTCTCTCTTTGTGTAATAAAATTGATTTTGTTCTTCATTTATCTAAATTGTTTATTATCATCTCTTTCATTATAAAACAATTTAGATCTTTATTCAAAATCACTATTTTAATCTCTTATTATTTCAAGTATTATAAAATATAAGTAAAAGTTTTTAAGCCCTTATTCACCCCCCCCCCCCCCCCGCCTCTAAGGAACAAGTGGTATCAGAGGTAGGTTTTTCCAAATCGGTTTCACCACCGAGAATAATGGCATCTCTTGATCATGATCTCGCTTCTACTAGTGGGGAATGTTTTAATATAAATGAAAAAGTATTATCACCACCTTTATTTATGGGCAAAAATTATAAAGGGTGGAAAATATTAATGAAAAATTTTCTTAAAGCTTTAGATGAAAAAGTTTGGAATATCACTATTGAAAAGCCACCTAGCGTATTAAATAGATATGAAATCGTTTTAAATGCTAAATCCATAAATAGTCTATTTTGTGCGTTAGATGAAAATATTTTTAAACTTATTTATACTTTGCCTACCGCATTTGAGATTTGGAATTTTCTTGAAAATACTTATGATTCTCCTTCTGTAGGTATGGAGCAAACGCAAGACATGGAGAACATACAATCTTGCATGGATGTTCAAGAAAGCTCCTCTCATGATGGATCAATGGAGTGCACATCAAGAGGAAGAGAAGAAGAAACATTATCTTTGGAAGAGGGGTGCCAAAACGATGTCAAAGGAACTATATGTTCAAATCTTGCCTCTTCCGATTGCAATGTAAGAAAATCAAATTCTATCTTTTGTACTTCTATTTCTACGTTACAATTGCTACAAACCTCTAAACGTAAGATTAAGAAATTAAAAAGGGCTATGACGCACAGTTTCAGCACTGCTAATTAGCAGGCACGAAATGAGGTACAACGGCAGTGCACCGGTCGTTGTCAAGTAATAAAAGTAGGGAGAAATTCCCCGAATATCGTTCTCAAAGGAATGCAGGTTGTGGTGACAAGAAAATAGAGTGAGGTGATTGTTACGACGAGTAAAAGAAAGTAAAAACAAGGGCGTTGTGATTAGTGTCCTAAGCTATTGCAGAAGTAAGAGAAATGCGTGTCAAAACTCCACTTCGCAAGGCGGGATGGATGCAACGGTCGCGATGTCGTGCTTCGGAAAGCGCGTGGACGGGAAGTAACCCCTTGAAAGCCAGTTAGGTAAAAAAAAGGTTCACAAAGATCTAGCGCAAGGGTCAAGTGCAAAAGGCTCTTTCTTTGGGCGGAGGCTTCTCATCAACTAAGTCTTACTAGAAGAGCAGGAAAGAAGACACAAATTCTGAACTATGTTCTGTTCTGAGAAGGAAGATATGTCAAGGCAGGTTCGTCAGGATAGAAATTCTAGCATCGGTTATGAAATTGATAGACCAAGGCCCGGAGGCAAGCTCCGCTTTTGAAGCACAGGCAAAGGCTGAAAAAGGGGCTTTCTTTAAGGTGAGTTACATCCGCTTAAGCGAATCAACATGGTAGTTCGCCAGGAAGAGATGCTGACACAGACAGAGAGTTGTAGTGGAAATGCCCGGCGACGGCCAGCTGAACAACTACGATAGGATTCGCCAAAGAAGATGAGACTAAATAGGAGCACCCCTTTCTCGAAACCATAGTCATTCAGCAACGGAATCTTTCCGTGTATCCGCAGATCAATGATTCATTCCAGCTGACATATTCATGTATAGGGTTAATGACCCGATTCTATCGTAGACGTTTGCCATGTCTGAGTGAAGAGCTTCTGGCAAGGTCTTAAAGGAGCGGTTCTCTAGATTCAATTCCTGCGTATGATGGTGCCTGGCCTGTTTGTCACGCTAGGAGGGACGAATGCTTTCTATCGAGCATTTCTTTCTCGATCAATGTATGGAATCTTTCTGAAAAGACAAGAAGGCATAGCCTAAAGGGCTAGCCCCGTGCTCTTTTTCAATCGTCGGCATATCAAAGAGTCAATCGCATTCTGGAGACAAGAAAAAACTGCGGCGTGTATAGAAAATGGAGCTTTCGGCCCCCTCATTCTTTCCTAGTTGACAGATGCCCTCTTTCAGAGCCTTGGCTTGGAGCTTAGTCTCGATCTAGATCTTAGTACTCCCTATCTGGGTGCTGTAATTTAGTAGCATACTTTTCCATGCTTGACATACCCAGTCCGGATTCATATTCCTTCTGGATGAGTTCTGTGGCAAGCTGACGGATTCTGCTACTTCTTCTCTTCCGAAAGAACTTCTTCTTCTATCCTAAGAGCGTCTTTCTCAAAGAGAGCACCGGATCTTGCATGAATGCGCACATCTCAAATCACGCGCCTTGGATAGCATTAAAGCGTCATACACACTGAGGAGAGCCGGGATTGAAATGAGAGACAACATTCTAATCGACGTCGGCTCCTTTGGCAAGCTTGATGGAGGCTTAGGCAATGAGGTGCGTAGCCTATATAGCTTTCTCTTTCTTCTGATGCGGCTCGGCAGACATTATCTACCCTACTGAATTTCCTCCTTTTTCACATGTTTAGAAAGCTGGTCGGGGATCTTACCATGTTTCCCACGGGGCGGTTCCTCTATCAACATTGCAGCTTCATTAGCAAGCAAGGGGGTTCGTCATCGCTATCACCCTTATCATGTGCCGCCGTGTCTAATTCTGAGGACGCTCCTTCATAGGTGGCAGGCGGAATACTTTCAACAAAAGGGTGTAACTTGGGGACTGCGCAAAAGCGTTTTTGCCACAGATTGTCGAGGCTAAACTGAAACTACCCGGCATGGACGCTCCGTGGGCAGGCTGTTCCAAGAAAAGTGCCTCTTGACCAAACATGGTTCTTTCTGCCTCCATCCTTTTTGCATAAAATCATCCAGGACAACCTCATGCGGCTCCCCTTGCTCGTCTTCCTCCAACCATTTGTAGTACTCTTCCATGTATTGGAGGTCTTCCTCGTAGGTCATCACCTTGCCGGCTCTTTGTTTGAGTGGTTGGGCGGGGTAAATCTTGGAAACCTTTTCATTATGATGAATGAGAGCTGGAGCAAAAGAGGAAGAGTGATCCTCTTTTGGAACTTCCGAGATAGCCCGGGAAAACGGTTGACTTTGTCGTCCTCTTGCTAAACCTCCGTTATCCATGTCTGAATCGGTATCAGAGTCAGTGCCATACAGAGAATATTCCCCCTGCTTCCGACCTTCCCAATCTTCGGTGGTGGAGGCATCCATGGTAATTACATTGGCTGTTTGCACTGGAGAATCTTGCTGACATCCTGGGGAAAGTGCAAAGACCTTGTTATGAATCGCCTTTTCCAGCCATTCTTTTCATTTCTATGGTATGTCCGATGGTAGGGGCAAGAGTTAGGTTCATTCACCTTGTCTACCTTGGTCGGATTCGGCAAAGCTAACAGACTTCACCTGGTTACTTCATTGAACAGCATTCGAACCTTTTCTCTTTTGAAGGAGTAGGTGTTGACAGGCTCTGCTCTGACTTTCTTGTTTCACCGGTCTTTTACTCTTCTTTTTGTGCTTTTCCTTAGTGACCACATAAGATCAGGACTCTAGGGATGAACGAAATGCCTTCTCTTACTCTTTAGTCAACAGGTGCGAAGCGGATAGTAAAAAGCTCTATACGAGACGCGAGTCGTTGGTGGAATAGGACTTTGTTTGCCTTACTTGACTATAGAACCTCTGATAGGAAGTAGCAAGTATCAGTGAAAGCATCCGTAATTCACGGAGCGAATCATCTTCTTAGCCAGCCAGAAGTCCAAGACTCGTTCTCTCTTGTGAGTCAAGTATGCCGAGTGAGTCCATGTCTTTCTCCTTCGCTATCGCTCGCCTTCTCATTTCGAGCAGTCTATCCAAATCCATCCAGTTCAAGCTTTCTCAAGAGATTAGCCAATAAAGAAGGTCAAAAGCTAGGGCAGGAAGCACTCGTCTGAGAATGAAACTTTCTATGGCATTGGGCCTCTCATCATGCTGTAAAGTGGGAAAGACTCCATCAAGATCAAGGGGGGATTCTTTCCAACTCCACTTTTCAAGACTCCTGCTCTCTCACTGGCTAGCTGCTTTCCTGGCCTACAAAAAAGGGGAACTCAATAGCAGTTTCAAGAAGAAAGCAAATCCTATTCCATATATATGTCAAGCATGAATCAATCTATCTCTCTTTATATCTGTCTATAAAAGCAATAAAAGACCTACTATCGAATCGAAAGTCCTCCCAAGTAGAATAAGCGACCAAAGAACCCAACCAAGCTATTCTCCTTGACCCGAAAAAGCAAAAAAGTCATGACAATTGAGCAGGAGAATGGGAGGAACCCTACTCTAATCTGAGGTATCTGCCCTTTCTAGGATCTTTTTGGTTTCGCTGTAAATAATAAGCTCCGTGTGTTCGCCAGCGCGGAGATGGGAGAAGTTTTCTTTCTTTTCCTTCTAATGCGGCTCAGACCCGCCTGTGCTGTGCCAAGCATATGGAACTATAGGGGTTTTTCTTTTTTCTTTAAGTGAGTGGGGTTCTTTGAAGTGATTAGAGCAGAAGGAAGATCAATCCCTGGATTCTTCCCTGCGAAGGCGAACGATAGTGAAGGTATCAATGTCAGTGGATCGATCTGACAAAAGAGAGCCAAATCTTGGATAGAAACATAGAAACCAATTTGGCTTATTCTGTACTGAGTGTTCCGTTCCAGTAGTTTAGTCTTTCTTTCTGCCCAAATTGCTTGCAGCATATGGCATGGATGAAAACGCTATTCGTACTTCACCCCAATCAGTACTGAATGAGAAGTTGACGTCCAATTTGCAGTCCGAAACATGCCATTCCAGTAATATCTGACCTTATGGCGAAGGCGAGCGGAGCGAAGTTGAAGAAAAGAAAGAGAAAGAAGATGTCGGTGAGTTCATATGATTGACGAGCACCTTTTCACAGCATTCCCTTTCCATAGTAAGCCAGAAGTAGCCTTGACGCATAAGATTTTTGGCTAGCATGAAGCCACCATAGTAAGCCTGAGGACCACAGCATCCTTCGATTGAGATCATGACTTTTGCTGCCTCATCTTCATCTAAGATATAAGCAGATCATGACATTTTCTAGTTGATTCCACCGCCCCGTGGGATCACATATTGAACTTCGCTATCGCTCGCATCTTTTCTTCTTCTATAAGCTCACCTTTTCTTCTGTCGGAAAAAGCCTGAATTGAATGGATAACCCCTGATTGCCCACCGAGCTGATTGATGATCGAGAACTTTCCCTGCTACTTGACCCGCTAGAAGACTGAGCCAATACTTTCTCTTTCTCGTTTATCGAAGAGGGTTCTTCTTCTTATCAGAGTCATAGTCTAGGTCTCCTCAAACACTATTTGGCCGGACAGCACACCTAAGACAGCAACACAAGGAAAGTGAAAGTATGAAAAAAAAGAATGAAATATTGGCGACATCACTGCTACTATTCTAGATTCTAGGCTGGATTCCTACTCTTCTCGCTTTTCTTTCATTTATGGGGATTAGGTCTTTTTAGAAGAGGGTCTTTCTTTTTCTTCTTTTCATATGAATTACCCAATAGTGTTTTTTTGACTTCTTCCAGACTTCGCTTCGCTCGCCTTTCCACGGCGGGGTTGATTGGACGAAAGAACCCATCCCTATAGAATGAGAAAAAACAAAATGACAAAAAGACGAACTTGAGAATACAAAAATGACGAAACATCAGAGTCCCCGGGGCGTATTCATAGCAAGGAAACGAAGAGGCAGTGAGTTTCATCACACAGTATCTGAGAAAGACGAGATCGCTAAGGGTTGTAGGATTTCATATCTTTTCAAAATTCTCTTTCTTTTCTGAAAAAAGAAACCAAAGCACTTTCTTCGCTATCGCTCGCCTTCTTATCTATCCTCCAAGAAACACATCCAAGTTGTCCTATATCGATTGGGCTGGCCGGGAGAGTAGCTAAATGCCAACCGAGCCTTTCTGTTCTTCAACATAAAAAATGAGTGAAGTTCATCTCTTATCTTCTTTCTATTGAAAGGAAGAACATTGGCAGTTCAAGTCCGGGAATTGGCTATCACGCGAAAAAAGATCGGACTCATCCGCTGAACGGTGATCCCCCTATGTTCTAACATTCAAGTAGGAAAAGAGAAAAGAGGTAAGTATCCATTCCAATCAAAAGAAAGTCATTCTAGATATAGAGCTAAAAAGGAGCATTCCCAGCTCACTCTTTTCATTTTCAGATGAATGTCAGAAAAGAGAGATTTTTCTCTCTTTTTTAGAAAATTCTCAAACTCATATAGAAATGACGTTCTTCAAATCCATCCAAAGATGGCCAAATCCTCCCCCCACTTCTGGTAGAGCTGGGCGATTCCTATTTTCTTTAGAGTAGTTCGCCCTTACTCTTCTCTCCGATCGCCAGACCGGTTTGATTTGTTTTCCCACGGGGCGGTAAGGGTAAGTGATTGGGAAAAAAGACGATGACGTATGACATCAAGTCAAAGTCTGAGTGTAAAAAAAGCATCTGACTGAGTGACAGCGATCTCAATGGGTAGAATATATGCTTGGGAAACTCCGATAGGCCTAACCGGCCTGCTCAACTCAAAGAAAAAGAAGAAAGACCACTGATAGCATTCTAGGTCAAGCTTGCGAGTTTAGCTCTGCCTCCTACTCCTCCTTCTTGAGAATCTTTCTTCTTCTCTCGCGGGCGGATCTGATCGTCATGAGACATCGGAAAAAGCAAAAAATGTATCTTTTTTCGAGCTCTTTTGAAAGCCCCCAGAAGGCAATTTTTCTTCCACAGAGGGACGATTCTTCGGCCTGCTGGTGGCCCCGTCACTCTGAAAAGAGATCTCGGGGAGCTTCATTCCATGGGCGGGCGCTCAATCATCCTTCTTTCAAAAAATGATGCGCTGCTTTTTGGAATCAGATGGTGACCGGTGTCAAAAGGAAGGTGGGGCAGAGGAATCGACGAAGAATCCAGGAAAGAGCGAAGGAAAAGCGAAGCGTGACGAGAATTAGAGACTCGAGATGTTAGAAGGTGCTAAATCAATGGGTGCCGGAGCAGCTACAATTGCTTCAGCGGGAGCAGCTGTCGGTATTGGAAACGTTTTCAGTTCTTTGATTCATTCTGTGGCGCGAAATCCATCATTGGCTAAACAATCATTTGGTTATGCAATTTTGGGCTTTGCTCTCACCGAAGCTATTGCATCGTTTGCCCCAATGATGGCGTCTCTGATCTCATTCGTCTTCCGATCGCAAAAAGGACGAAGTCTTTCTAGTGTTTTGATCAAAGTCAATATCTCTTTGGGTTTCTTATATGCTTTTCGTCCTTTTTCTTTGAGTTGTGCCGTGGGCATTCGTACGATCTTAGTTATGGAAGGAAATAGGGGATTTGGCTGATCAAGATGGACAGTAACGATCGCGTCATAGAAATTTCTCGGCCTCGTCATCGTGCTCGGAAATTCTCAGCTATATGGGGGACTTGGATGGTGAGCAAAAACAATTGATCAAGAAGTTTGTCAACTTTCGCATGAAAGATGGTAAAAGAACGAGAGCTCGTGGTATTGTTTCCCAAAATTTTCATCGCCCAGCTCGAACTGAACGCGATGTAATCAAACTGATGGTTGATGCCGTAGAGAATATCAAGCCCATACGCGAAGTGGTCAAAGTAGGAGTCGCAAGTACTCTTTATGATGTCCCTAGGATTGTAGCCAGGGATCATCAACAAACCTTAGATATTCGTTGGATCATGTTCGCAGCTTTCAAAAGACGTATAAGCTACAGGATAAGCTTAGAGAAATGTTCATTTGCTGAGATACTGGATGCTTACCGAAAGAGGGGAATTGCACGTCAGAGAAGGGAGAATCTTCATGGACTGGCTTCCACCAATCGAAGTTTCGCGCATTTCATATGGTGGTAAAGTGTCAAGTGATACCAGCTCTTCCTCATTCAGTCATCTTCTTCAGTCAGAAATGTTTGACTAGCGACTTCTTCATCTTCATATAGAAAGTTGGCCTGACTCAGACTCCCCCCTGAAATTCATTGAGTTGGAGGAGGCCCGCCCGTTATGCATTGCATAAAAGAACCTTTCTTTACTCAGGTCGAATGAAGACGAAAGGGAGATCCATCAAATCAATCGGCGATAGTGATTAGTGGGCCTTTCACCTCTGCTTTTGCTCGTGGAGCTGAGAATTCAAAGGGAGGGAAGCTAGCTGTCATCATCATCCTTTCCGGTAGGAAAAAGAGTCGGACTATGACGTACCAGTCCGTTCAATTGGATGAATCTGCCAAGTCAAGGTAAACGTACGTAGCGTAGCAGACCGATCATCTGCCTCTTTCTTTCTCGTTCTCGCTTGGCTTTAGGGTGGATAAAGTCTACAGATCTCCCTTTTCTCCGTACTACTGTACTGGACCTGCCGACATTTTTGATTGACTTGTCGAATCTCCACCCCCTTTCTTGTTCGGCTCTCAAAGAGTTTAGCGGGCGCTAGTCCCGTACACAGATCTAGATTCATTCTTCCCTCACAACCGGTTGGTCAGACGGAATTGGACAAAGAAATCCAATAGCAAAGTGTAATATACCCCCACAAGGTCAAACCATAGAACTCCTTTCGGTCGAACCCGCCTCCAAGACCTTCCCTTTTTCGTAGATAGTCTCAGTGGTTTACCTTCTTATATATCTCTCACTAGAATATGAAATTCTTGGAGGAATCCCTTTCTCCGCAGTACGAGCCTCATAGCCCTTGTGATATGATAAGTAGAAAAAGAGCCCTCTTTTCTTTTCCAACCCTTCTTGTAAAATCGGGTGTATAGCTCAGTTGGTAGAGCATTGGGCTTTTAACCTAATGGTCGCAGGTTCAAGTCCTGCTATACCCAAAAAAACCACTCTTGTCTTCGTAAGGATGCATAGTAGCATTCAAAGAGCACTCTTTGGCCCGGCACGAGTAAGCAAGTCAAAACTACCTTGAGACTCGTTTCATTGAAAATGACGGGGTTTCGGGAACATGTTCAAAATGGAATGGATTTCACTTATAGTACACCCTACGAGCCTCATTCTATTGAGACTTTTGCTTCGCTACGCTCACCTTGACCGGCTTTCTTCCACCAGCTGTGAGGTTGAGGTCTCTAAATCGATTTAGGAAGGTTGATCTCGAGATTGGCTTTCATTAGTTGTTCTAGTTCAAGAAGAGTTCATACGAACAGAACTTTCTTTCCTCATTTCTCTTTATGGAATTAGCCATTCTGCTGTATTGGGGTCCTTCTGGATTGGGTGAAGATGGAAGAGATTGGTGGGATACCATTAGGTGGAACTCACTCGAAGCAGGAAAGAAAAGAAGCGAGACCTCATCCGAGGAAAGAGAGGGTTAGGTTGGAAATTCTTCAACTAAAGCTCCCTTTATTAGATTCACTATCGTATCGGGGTGGATTGCTATCAGGTATAGGATTTCATCGGTTCGCTTTGAAGTGAAGACCGCACAAACCCTCGCTGAGGGAGACAAAGGAAGGAACTTCGGGACTTGTCAATTCAAGTCTTCTTTCTATCTAGGCTTCAAGCTCCGTGATTGGTCGATTTCCTTGGCTTCATCACTAATCTGTTACGATCACCTCAATAAAGACCTAGCTTCCTTTGCTTTTCCTGTTCGCTAATGAATGCCTGTATAAGGAAGGGATAGGTGGAAGACTAGAAAGCCAAGCACACTCATACTAGAAGTCAAAGAATGAACTCTTCACTTACCTATTGCATACAAAAGAGCTCTTTCTTTTGAAAAAGAAGTGGCCTCTTTTGGAACTCACACATCCGATTCTGGTCTATCTACTTCGTCTATTGATTCACGTGCAATATGCTTCTGGCCTTTCGGTTCGGCGAGCTGTTGCCTCTGAAACGCTCTCTCAGTGGTGGAATAGCGGGACTAGTCAAAAAATCTCGGGGGTGTGTGGTTGAATTTCTCTTGACGTATTTTCTGAAGTAAGGGGAATATGCCTACTCTGAACTTCCTTACGGGTTGTAGCCTACCCCCTGTTCACCTCTCCTTGACTGAGGCAAGATCCCGACGTTTCACCTTCACAAGAGAAATGAATTTTGGAGGGTTGTTTTCATCCAACTAGAAATATCTGAAGATAAGACAGCACCCAAACATATCACATTTCTTTGATCACGTAAAGCGTCGTCCACTTCCAAACAAGTCTGAGATGATGACCACGGTCAGAAATTTTTGTTTTTTCAAAATTAGCCCTTGCGCAATTCATCACTGAATATAGAGGAAGTATGGGCCCCTTGGCCATTCTCGTGGCTTTTCGGGCTGGACGGTTACGGGGGTGAACGAAAACATGGAAAAACGCTTTGTTTCCTTTCCGTTCGAGTTGGCTGCGTGGCAATGGTTTATGCAGTAACAAAGAAATAGGAATTCCTTGTTGTACCTCGTGAAAACCGACCTTTTCTTTTTTTCTAGGGCCCAGGAGCTTAGCCTAGTGTGGGCCGAAATGGGTCCGCGACAGCCGGGATAGAAGAGGAAATCCAATCGGACTGAAGAAGGGGAGCAAGAAAACGAGAGATTCTTTTCTCCCCTATGAGTTTTCTTATTTTATTGTAAGAATGTTTGAGTTATTGTCAGATTTTGACAACTATTCTATATGAAATAAGGAAAAGAAGACCCAATGCTAGCTACTTTCTTTAGGTTTCTCCTTTTGTTCCTCCGTTCTATTGGGAGGAGTTCCCTTCACCTTCTGTTCGTTCCTTGCTTGTTGACCTTTTGCTTTATTCTTCCTTGCAAAAGTAGCAGCGCCTTTCTTTCTCATACTCTGTCCGTCTGAGCGACTCCTAAGTGGAATTATCTGTCAAGTTCGACTCCTGTTCGTTTGCTTCTTCCTTGGTTCGTTGGTTCCTTCCGGCATCCGTTCCTTCGCTTCCTTTTTTGGTAGTTATGTAGCTACTCTTGTCTGACTGATCCGAGTTCGGTCAAGTCTGATAGTGGTGTTGCAACTAATAGGTTGATGAGTTTTCTTTCGAAACTCACGATGGAAGAAAAACCCCGGTAAAGACTGATAGGATGATAACATTCGTTTCCTTATCTTTCAATTTGTCTTGTGTTTTTTTCTCTTTTCTCTAGAGACCTTTTTCCCCGAACTTCCTTCTTTCTCTCTTTCCTGCTTCTAATGGAGGAGAGGGCTTTCTTCTTTGTATATAAGGTCGAATTGACTGTTCAAACTGTAACACTGAAGGCTGGAAAAATGGGCGAATGCCGAGCTCCATTTCATCGAGCCTTTCCTTCCTTTAGAGATTTACGACGACTAACTAAGCTAATCGTTATGGCCCTTTTTCTTCTTCCCCATTGACGCTTCTATCCCTTTCAAGACGTTAGCAAGAAGAGCTCTGATTCAAGACGACTTGGCTTGGGAGCAGGGTTTCTTGCTTTTCCCCACGGGGCGGTGCTAATGCAGTCGATTTCTTCACATTCTTCATAGCTAATGGTTCTGTCATACTTGACTTTCTTTATACCCGAAAAGATTGGATCTCAAAAGAGTGGAAACCATAGCCATGCCATATGACTGACGAAATTCCTAAAGCCTAAAGAGTCTGAGGAATGTATGGCAACCAGAGAGTTCCGGGCCGCCAACAGAGTCTTTTCAAAGGACGACCTACCCCTGGTGAAAGAGAACAGGCCGCTCTACCCTTCCGGGTACATTGGGGAGGCCAAGTGACCATGAGTGCAGATAGACCCGGGATCCGCCATAAATAGAATGCCTCTTCGTGCTCTAGCTCACCATGGATTCCCTACCAGTCAATTAAGTCACACTAAGACATCCATGCGGACTCCCTAAGGGCGATTGGTCAGATTCGCCTGAAGTGTCAGTTGGCAGGCTTGAAGTCTGAAATCATGATTGATAACGACATGTCCTACAATCTACTGCTAGGCCTTGGATTCACGGGAACTTTTTCCATCCACCCTCTATCAATGCTTTCAATATGTTGACAAAAAAGTTCAAAGAAAAAAGTGTTCGCAGATCAGAAGCCGGGGTCTAAGCTTATTGTGCAGATTCCAAGCTTTATGACCCGGCCTCGGGTTACGACTCTAGTTCAGAAGAAGAGGTGATCTCGCATCAGGTCTGCTTCTTCCATCATCGTCATCTCAGCTCTCGCCATTTCAACCTATATCTAATGTAGCCCACAGTTCGCCCCAACCCTTACCCAGCTTTCCAGGCCGTCCAATTCCCGTCATTCCACTTTATCTTACCTCCAACGACCACGCCCCTATAGCTTATATGGGCAAATCCCATTCCCCGTGTGACGATTGACGATTATGCGGAGATATTTGAAAGTTGAGGGATTTTTCAAACCCAAAAAAGAAGATCTCAGGGCTCTAAATAAGAAAGGTGATGAAAGTTTCAGTGCCTACGTAGGCAGGTGGAGGGATGTCGCTGCCCAAATGTGAAACAAACTCGATGAAGAAAAGCAAATCAACATGGTAGCCCAGTTGGATCATTCTTCGATTGCTGGCTACCTGATGTCACAGACCCACGCCACATTCCAAAGCAGTAGATGAAGGCTTGGCTGAAATTACCGCCCCGTGGGTTTCATTTGAAAATGGCTTTTTTTTAGAGAGGTAAAGGGGGGTACGCAAGAGTGCACTTCCCTTTTCCTTTTACTAGTAGGGGGTCGCGCTGCCCTTCAAAAAAAAGGATCGTTAGACACTGGCCTTATCCAGTGTCCTCCACATCGTCTCAAAGTTGGCGAAAAGCCAAGCCTGAGAAGGAAGAAGCCCGCGGAGCGGTTGGCCTTAACACATCACAGGCAGCTAAGCAGTCAAACTAGAAAGATCATCAATCAACTAAGACAGAGCCGTTATAATCTCCTTCGAAAGGTCTGATCTAGGCCTAGCTGCGCCTCGCCTTTCTTACGTCACTAGCGTGATGCTTAACACCCGGTTCTCTAGAAGGAGAAATAGATTAATGAGGTGAACAAGAATTGGACGTAGAAAGGGAATTTATTTCTCTTTAGGACAGATCGAGGCCTAACTTCTTTCTCTCCAACAGCTTCCACTCCTCCGCCAAGCAAGAGAAAGCTGTGGGCATTCCTCAGATAACATTCTTGACTCAAAGCTCCAATAAGCGCGGGTTCTTTCCCTTAGTCGATCTTGCTCTAGGGTGACTCAATAGCTTCCCATTAGTAGTTCCACTTCCTGAAGAGTAGACATCCCGGATAAGTTCTTGCTTCCCTAAGGCTTACCAGAGCTTCCCAGAGACCAGAAGACCAGAGATCAATAGCTCAGGAAAATAAGCTACACTCACTCTATAAATATCGTAAGAGGATATGTCATACAAATACACTCAACTATCAGGGATGAAATAGCTCGACTGAAAGGAGAGGTTATGTCAATATGCTCGGAGAGGAGAGCCATTCCAAGTACAGAATGAAATCCCTTTTAGAAAAAGGTGGGTTAACTAACGAAAGAAAGATGGAACCAGATGCTTTCGGAAAAGAAAGCGCTTTGCCTTTCCTATGATACAAGGAATAATAGACTGACATCTTCGACGAAATGCTCTTGATTTTAGGAGGACTATAATGAGGAGGGCGCTCACGATCTACTAAAGGGCAAGTAGCTTGATTGGTTCGAATCCAATTCGTGAGATACCGGGAATCTTTCAATGGGCATGGCAATAATTGACTCCTTTACATCAAAACGAGACTCAGAAATGAAAAAAGAGTTGCCGACCTTGATGCTTTGGTTTTCGCAACTGTCGCTCTTACATGGCTATCTTGATGGGAATCATCGGTTGATGAAGAAAAGGGAATTTCTCCCGAAAATAGTGCTCTTTTTTTAGGAGGAGGTCACAATAGTCTGTATAGCCTTTGACATTTTGAGAAAAGAAAGAAAAAGGCAGTAAAGCGTGAAGCTTGGCTCGACTAAAAGAAGAAGCGTAAGAACGACCGAAGTACATTAAGCAAAGCATTCCACTCAATTGGAAGTCTCACTAGTGCTTGCACGTTACTCGTTCACTTCAAAGTGAAAAGAGAGAACCGCTCCTACCCACATTCAAGTAGGCGTCCTTGGCAACGCAACAACTCTGACTAGAAAATGCATCGATCCACATAGGCTTGGAATTTATTAGAAAGATAGACTTTATCTACCCTAAATACGACGAATACCACATTGGCAGTGTCATTGGCAGACTGATCTCTTACTGGAGCATGCGGGAAGCATAGAACTAAGACGGGAACGGAGAGAGCAGGGGATGAAACGAAACTTTCAGGTCCCTTTTCCTAATATCATCAACCCTTAATTGAAATGGAATAACCCAAAAAAAAGTTGACTAGGGAAAAATTGAGAAGTGGGCTTCTCCGAATCGAGAGGCAAAAGAGATGAGATGTTGACATCTTTCAAGAACTTAGAATCTAATAAACAAAGAAAAGAAATCTATATTCATTTCGACTTTTATCCAGTACCATTGGGAGAGTGCCTAGTTTACAGGGCGCCTATGTCAAATAGACTCTTTTCTGCCAGAGTGGTATGCTAAAGTGAATTGGCATATTGGCTTTCCACGTGGTATAGAAAGTTAAGCCGAGTCCCGTTCTTCCTTTGCTACCGGGCATTCACTGCCGGTCATTCCTAAAGAATTGAAGCGGAAGAAGCATAATAGGTTAGGGTTAGGATGAAATAGCGCAAGAGAGAGTCTTTCCCAAATTACACTATCGAAAAGCAGCGAGAAAGAAGAGGATGAATATGTCTGTTGCCGAAAATAGCTTCTTAGCCAATGGAACACTCACTAAGATAGAGCTCTTAGAGTTCTCTGGTCAGCTCCCAGGGAAGAGCTAGCCCAGCAGAAGATAGAGATTGTCAAAAATCTGCTTCTTTCAATTTCTCTTTTTATATAAGGGTGTGATGTAGTCGGGGTAAGATTGCTCGTTCAAGTGTTTTCTATGTCCAGTCTAAGGAGAAGTGATGCTAGTGTGATTACCCCTTTGACTATTCCTGCTATTCCCATTGTTCCCGGAGTTGCTAGTCTCACTCAGTGCGAGTATGCGACCTGCGAATTCCTCAGCCGGTGCTGCTAAGCTGTCAGGATATCACTCGCCGATTCTTCTTCCCGGATCGATGAACCCGTCTATCCTAGCTTCGCTGCTACTGCTTTTATTCCTAAGTTAGCACCCGGCTCTTTCAGGTTTGACAGCAGTTGTAGCCACCGCAGGTCTTTCTTTCCTCGGGGAGTGCGAAGTGAGGGCGGCACCCGAACTAGCCCTTTCCTTGCTTCCTGCTTTTAGAGAGGACGAAGAAACTCTTGTAGCTAAGGGTTGATTCGTTGTTGCGGTGTAGCTTTTGAGTGAAAAGTAGCTCAGAGGGATAATGAAGTAGCTTAAGCCGCTTCTTCTTCCTTCTTAAGCCGGTGTAGCTATTGCAGCTAAGAAATTCTTAGAATGAGTGGAAGAATTCCTGCTTAGAATGCAGCTAATGCAGCTTAGAACGAAGCTAATCCTTAATCCGTTGCTGCTTAGAGAGGAGCCGGCTAGTCTCATCTACGAATAACAGGAAATCCAACAACTTTGAATAGAATGCAAACCTGATTGATAACAGCAAGCTGCTAGTTCTCTTGCAAGCGAGGCAAGGAAGAATTAATCCCTGCTTTTTGCTCTTGTGCACATGAATGCAAGAAAAAAGAAAGAGTTTGTGGTTTCTAATGTTCTAAAGTCTCCTGTCTGTGGCTAGAAGAGAAAACACTCTTAGTGACCTGTAAAGGTTAGAAGAAGAAAGGAAAGTGTTTTCCTAATGTTCTCTTTGGAGTAGGTAATATCCTATTCAAAAGAGAGTAAACTCTTAGAAGAGGTAATCCTTTTCTTTCATATAGTAACAATCCGTGCCAAGCCAGGGAAGATCAATACCTTCCTGTCTTTATTTAGTTATTCACTAGAGCAATTATGATCTGGAAGTCGATCCAGGGCAATTCAAGCATATCCTATTTCATCTCCAGTTAAACGCTAAGCCCTTTTGTCAGCCCTAAGAGAATCCCCTCCTTCTGGTAGTTCTCTGACATTAACCATGGGTTTTTCGACTTTAGAGCGTTTACATTGGGTAATATTTAGTCCCTGTGCTACTTATAGCCATTCCTTCTGCCAGAGAGCGAGTTTCATAAGTGTAAGCAAAGCAGGCAAAGAAAAAGTAATTGAAAGCAGGACGCTACGTGCCTCTAGTCTTTATGTATCCCCTTCCCCATAGTACGAGTTCCCTTTACCTGTGGGAGTCCAATTACCTGATATGGAATTTGCCAGCTATATTACAGCATCTATGCTAGCAGATTTCCATTATAGCAAAACTAGCAACATTTCAAGTAGCGTATATATAGAAGTCTAAGCAGAACCTACATATATGAGCATTCAGTCTGAAAAAAAAAAGTAAAGAGATTTCTCAAAGTCAATCCCTACATCCAATCAACGAGTAAGGGCATCAGCTCTGGGTTATGAGGTTGCAGGTTCAACTCCATTGAAACCTTAACTTACAGCTCTTCATTCCCAGGCCTAGGCATCATATGCATTTCCCTATCCTTCTTTATTTCATCCTTGGAAGCTTTCCATGTATTGCTAGGAGCTCTGGATTTACTTCAAGGAAAGATAGGATGGGGCATTTCCTTCAAATTGGTGATATCCTTTCCTTATTCCTTTTCTTTAGTTCTTTGAAGCAAGCTACCTTCCATTCTTCTCAGCATTAAGTCTTGGTCATTGTTGTCAGGCGGTATTCTAGCGAGTCAATGTGTATGAGGGCTCATTGCCGTCTGTCTTAGTAAGCCGTACGCATCTTTCTTGCTTCAGTGAGCGAGTACTTTTTTCTTTTTTTGATAGAGGTATGAAATTCCTCTTCTGATAAGGAGAAGAACTACTAGCCAGTCTAAGCTATCTCATTTGCTTACTTACTTCATTCATTGCCGAAAGAAGAAAGATAAGACCCGCCTTTTTCAAGAAGATTGCCTATCTCTTTTCTTGCTCTAGAGCCGAAGATAAAGCACTGCTTATTTGAGATGGGGAAATGAAGATAAGTGCACTCCAATGGCTTCACTTTCAATGGCCAGAGGAGTCCTACTCCCACAATAGGACTAGGGGCAAGAGCACTATCCAATTTTCCATTCCTATAATGTGAATGTAAATAGTGGGCGGTCTAGCAATTTCAATTGTAAAGGCTGGAACATAACTCACAGAAATGAAAAGAGACACTGCTGCAACAGGAAGAGCTTACCGCCCCGTGGGGACGTCTACTGGCTCGGCTGGCATGACATTGAAAGAGGGGGCTTAGCTTAGAACTTTTTTTATTTAGCTGTGAACCAATAAGCTTTGTCAATGCGCTTACTACTAGAGCTAGATAGGTTGAGCTTTTCTTCTTCAAGAGGATCAATGGGAAAAGGGGAATTGAACTGGCTTAAAGTATGAACTCAAAATAGCTTAGGTCCTTGACCTTTGACCTATCCCTCTTATGCATAGCTTGCTTGAAAGACTACTGATTTTGCTAAAAAAAAACCTGAGCCTGCCTTGCATAATTTCGTTGGTTCTTGGTTTTGGTAAGGTTTTCCCAATTCTCCAAACCCGGATTTCTCTTGCAACCTCTCCTCTCCCCCTTCATCGAAAACCAAAAGAGCATAGTGGATTGAGAAACCCCATTTTCCGACAAGGCGAGCGCTAGCGAAGAAAATGAGATTTTTTCTCTTTCCTATGGTTTTGCCTTTTTCCCTCATGAAGGGTCCAAAATAAATGAGATTTTTTCTCTTTCCTATGGCAAAAGTGTGGGACTTCGTCCCCTCATGAAGGGTCATCAATTCTCTTGCCCGGCTTTCCAACACGAACTCATAACGAAGATCTAATAGGGCTTCTCAGTGTGACGAGTGCTTCCAATGGTGGAATCACTCACTCCTTTTTCATAGATCTTGGATAATACCAGGCACTAGAAGCCCTAATTATACCAGTTCACTGCCCTTCTTGTCTTTCTTCACCGAAGCCCTTGCGCCTACCCCGAAGTAGCTCGAGCGAAGCGAAGCCCTTGCGCCTACCCTGATGAAACAAGTCAACTAGCCTCTGCTTACTAGATTCCTCTTTTTTATGATTATGACTGAAACCTTTCTTGACTTTCCTTTGTTTAGTTGTTTCAGTAATTAGAGGCCCTAAGAAATGATTCAAATTTGGGCAATGGGGCAAGGCAGGCCGGGAAGCAGGCAAGCGAGCCATGAAGGTCGTGAAGCATCTGATGTTTGAAACAATATCGATCGGTAGTATTTGGAGGAAATACTTTTGCTTTTCTTACTCCTTGACAGGTTGAATCTCATCACGAAGGGATAAGACTAGTTCACTTTGATAATGAAGATAAAAGAGCTCGAGTGAGGGTTCGACAGCGAGAGAAGAGCTAGTGTAGTGAACCAAGCTCCCCTCACTCCTTAGGGGAGCTTGGTTCACCTTCGTACTAATTACAGCTTCTGATTCTGATGCCTATGCAGAAGTAATTTCTCACCAAACTGGATTGACTCGTCATTCAGGCATAGGTGAGTCAGGTGATAAAGCAAGGCTAGCGAGACCTCCACGATTGATAATAGATAGGGCTTCCTCAATTCCTGAAACAGAGGAAGAAAGATCTCCACGAGGCATTACTGCTTTTCAAGAGAGCAAGGGTACGAGTGGAGTGATAACGGAACGAAGCAAAAAGGGGCTATGAAAGATCAAGGATCGGAGACCTTCGTCTCCCCTTGAGTCAGGCAATATATCAGCTAGGACAGATAGATAGAATATCAGAATGGCAAGCAAGCTAAGCAAGAAAGAAAGGCGACCCAGTTTCAAGATTTGCGCCAATACAACGTACTTTTCAAGTTCTTCCTGGTCTTGCTCGGGAAGAAGAAAGCCTACCTTACAGAACAGACAAGTCATGTCATGGGATTTTTGTTATCTCTGGTTGTCACCCTATTGTTCACCCGAGTCAAAGAAGAAGCAACCAATTCACGATAGGCCTTTTTCGAGAAAAAAGAGGCTGACGTATCTTCGACCGACACGGATAAAGCAAAGTCTCTCTTTCCAGGTAGGGATTCTCTGACAAAATTTCTCATCTTCGAGTTGACGAAGAGACCATGTTCGTCTGCGTAGTGGGTGTGATTTCCTTCCTTTCTTTCTATAGGCCTTCTTTGAAAAATGTGAAAGTTCACATTTCGAATACTCTTCTTTCCGATCGAATGCTTATAGCTTGGGGATAGAGTAAGGTGATTCACATCCTATACTGGGCGGGAAGTATGTGAAGATCGAGTCTCCAAAGTCTTCTGTGATTCAAAACCTAGCGAGAGTTGTTTCAAGGCTCCGAACGAAGGGAAGAAGTAGACTTTATCTACCCTAGCTTAAAAGAGACTCGCAGATGGAGTGGACCCGTGTCCACCTTTTGGTTAACCAGAATATCCTTTCTCTGAGATTGTAGTTGGATGCGAGGCTTCTTTGAGAAGATACCTTTCCGAGAAAGATAGCAGGATTGGCAAGCTTGACAGCGTCAGTGCGGGGGTGGCTATCGCTATCCATTAACATTAACGAGAGCAGAGCGTAGCGCTCTGAGCAAAGCAGTAGTGCAGAACGAGAAGGTTGTTGCCTAGTCCGAGTTCGATCAACTCTTTCTCCGGTCTCGGAATGTGAACCACTTGACTTTGAAAAGAAAGGCGAGCATTAGCGAAGCGATAGAACTTCACCGTCTGAATATCCCTGTCGGGGATTTTCATTCTTGTGAGGGGCCAATAAGAAGGGTAGAGTGGTTTTTGCATATGTTTTTGTTATGCTGGATAGAAGAGTGAAGGAGTTTAGAGAGCCACACTGAGAGACAGACTCTCAGTGTGGGCTGGTAGAAATGGATTTTCAGCCATAGCTGGTGTAAGAACCAAGGAGGCATGGCCAGATCATGGCTTCGGGCCTTTGCAATGACAAATTTTCTAAGTTCCCAGAGGCTCTACCATTAAGCATTTGGCGCCTATGGAGATTGACATAAGAGAATTCGAACAACCCTTTTCTAGGTCAAGAATCAAGAGCAATGGGTTCGATTCGATCACCTGCATGATGTGAAATAGGATAAGGTTTTCGCACAAGAGTAGAATCTGTCTTTCCTACTCATGCGGAGAGGGCGGGATCTGGTGACATTGCCAATCCGGTAGGGCTTGGCTCAACATCTTTCGATGATGTAGTAAGAGAGGCTGGCTCCGTAAGAGATTCTTTTGCAACGAAAGCAGAGCGTGGGTGGCCGTATCCACAAGAAAGCAGTGATGGCTCACTTGGATACACTCAAAGTCATCGAATCCACCTGTCGGTGTTGGCAATAGATGGGGCCAAATAGGACGACAGTAGTGAAGCTGTTTTGGTCCTGCAATCGAACAAAGCTTGCAAGAGAACTCGCGGGTGGAAAAGCCCTCCCTTACCTCCCCGAGCCCAAAGTCAACCTTTGCTGGAGCATCCCTATTTGCTGCTTCTGCTTCTTTTTCTGACCCATCTGTTCAATTCCTACATTTGCCATAAAGAAGTGGAAGACTCCGAGTCACCTCTATCCCCAGCTAGCTACTAAAAAGGGGGTTTGTTGTTACAGGTAGACTAAACCAACAAAAGAGACAATGGTTATTGGGAATCCGAAAGAAATGATGTAATGTAAGAAAGATTAGATGCTCTACTCTCCTGTGGAACTAAGCTGTCCTGTAACATATGGTCCCTTGTCACGCAAGAAGATGATAGCCCAACAACCAACTTAAGGTCTCATGTCACTACACAGAACCTAGTTCGTACCTATTATCAACTGCAGATGAGTGGGCATCCCATCCCTTTCTCGTACACTGCTACCCCTTAGAGTCTAATCTGGATGCACAACTGAAAGCAAGATGCCTGGTTAAACCATCCCAATGCCCCCTACTCCCCAGGTCAATGACAACCGGAAAGGAGCGAGCTGCGGAACATGGTTCATAGGAAAGTGAGAATGGAAGAACCGCGCAGAGGTTCTTTCGAACACTCATTCTATTCTCTTGAAAAAAGAAAGATTCTCTAAAGAAGAAAGAAAATTGTTTGCAACGTGAAATGGCATAATCTCAGATGCGGGATTACTAGTCTTTACTGTCTTGCTAAGAGTTAGCACAGGATTGGCAAGCACGACATCTCTTGAAGGCAAGGCATTCTTTTCAGAAATCTGTCCAATTGGCTAAGGGACATAGCTAAGGAAATGATCCACCTCATCGAAGATGCCCAGAATGAACTGCAAGAGATGAGACAGTTGCTTTCACTAAAGGACCGAACTATGTAGCCATAATAGGATGAAGAAAGAGATGATTAGCGCTTTCTTACTGTGGGAAAGATGCATCGAAAGTAGGGCTATTCTTCGAATCGGGGCACGTGGGACTTCTGCCCATATTGTTTGGACTCTTTCCTTTCCCTTCATATCTTGACTGAATTAAGGATTAAGGGAAGGGAAAGATGATATAAAGGCTGTTAGGAATCGATATAGATGCCAAGAATCAGACAAGGAACTGAAAACTTGACTGAAAGCGTTTTGTCGTGCCTCGCGTCGACTGCTCCGCACCTCAATCAAATAAGGCGCGAAGTAGCTGCAATTGCTATAGAATCTGCTGCTCGTGGAAGGTTTTACGAAGTGCAAGTACCATTTCGCATAGCCCCGACTTGGGCAAGTGAATCATAGCACAGAAAGGTTCATCACAGTATGTTAGCTCCTTCCTCCTCAGATGAATAGGCTGTCACTGTAGCTGAGCACTATAGCTTGAATCTAGAATAGTGCTCAAGCTATAATAGTAGAAGTGTCTTAGTATGAGTATAGGATAAGGTTCTATAGAAACCGCCTCTTTCTATTCTATATTGATTAGAATGATAGACTCTGAAAAATTGAAGAGTTATTGTGAATCAATTCTCATTGAAGTTTCAAAAAGAATTGAATTCCAATATTCAGTGATCAAATGATTCATTCCAGAGTTTGATAGATCTTTCGAAGATGAATCGGACGAGAATAAAGAGAGAGTCCCATTTTCATTGTTGTCGGCAATACCGACAATAATTCAATTTCTAGTCAGAGTCAAAATCGTGAGGCAAGAAAAAGCCCATTTTAGATCCGAAGAGAAATTTTCGTATATTCTTCCAATTGAATTTGTAAAGATACGATAGATATGTATAGATACAAATGAGTTCAAGGAATCTCCGTTATTTCAGAATTCACAGTCCATATCATTATCCTTACATTGACAAAGAAAGTCTTCTTTTTGAAGATCTCAGAAATTCAGGGGGCTAGGTCCAATTTGTTCAGACTGTCTTTTTTAGTTCTTTTCATTGACATAGATACAAGTACTCTGCTAGGATGATGCACGGAAAATGGTCTGGATAGCTCAGTTGGTAGAGCAGAGGACTGAAAATCCTCGTGTCACCAGTTCAAATCTGGTTCCTGACACGTTCATAATGTCTCTTTTCTAGATTCCTACCTCATACAAATTCAATTCATCGAGACGGATCGTTCGTTCATAGTCTAGAGCACGATACATACTTCTGAATCTAGGTGTATATATATATATCTACCTCCCGGGTAAAAAAGAGACTAATTTTCAATAACAAAACGAGATTCTGCTCCCGCTAAGACCATTCCAATGCTCCTTTTCGAAATCACGAAAAGAATCTTTCTCGAAACATCGAAACTCATTGCCAAAGAACGTTTCCACAGAAAAAACATTTTCGTAGCGGATTCCTAATTGGTTCCAAGCGGTTCTATACCCGATTCATCACTCTAGCATGCAGCCAGATATAGAAAAGTGTGCAGTGAGGAATCTTTCTAGGTAGCCAGTCTTTACTTCACTCGACCCAAGCTCTCCACTCCCATGCCTTTCTTGGTCGGACCAACCCAACCGGCGATTTCCGACAAGTCTTTCTTCATTTTGAGAGCAAGACAAAGAAACTCTCGCCTCTTTATGGATAACCAATCCCTTTTCCAATATAGTTGGGAGACTTTCCCCAAGAAATGGGTACATAAAATGAAAAGATCGGAACATGGGAATAGATCTGATACCAATACTGACTACCCATTTCCATTGTTGTGCTTTCTGAAATTGCATACATATACACGGGTTCAAGTTTCGATCGATATTTGCGGAGTTGATCATCCCTCTTCGTCGCTATCGCGACTCAGCTCTTCGACCCTATCGGGGCCCTCTCAAAAACGAAGATTTGAAGTTGTCCATAATTTACTGAGTACTCGGTATAACTCACGCATTCGTGTACAAACAAGTGCAGACGAAGTCACACAAATATCTCCGGTAGTTAGTCCATTTCCATCAGCCGGCCGGTGGGAGCGAGAAGTATGGGATATGTCTGGTGTCTCTTCCCACCCTCGTCAACTCGGGTGGCCTCACCCTTCAAGGCTATATTCCCATTCTGATAGTAGAAAGAGTAGAAATATGGCTAATCTCTTTCATGAAGCTATGGCTATGAGTTCATTAATGGCTATGAGACTAGTGCAAAGAGGGAGTTGCTAGACTGAAGATGCCTGACTGTTGCGGCGTAACGACTTCTCCTATTGGCACATACTACCTAGGAGTCTCATTCTCTCGCATTTGTCCTTCTTATTAGAGTTTTTTCGGATGGCAGTCAATAACTATACTAGAGGGCGTAGGTCCGGACCCATGGAAAGGAGTTCCTTCTCCTTCTCCTATGTTCTTCTTCGCTCCGCTCGCCTATGTTCTTTCTCCTACGTTCTTCTTCGCTCCGATCGCCTACGTTCTTTCTCGTCTCAGTCCGGGTTTCTCTAGTAGCAGCTCCTTTTCTTCCCCAGTATCGTATCCCCACGTAGCAGTAAGACGAATCTCTTCACGCCCCCTTCTTTATGAGGGAGTTGCTTTTGCTGTCGATCCACCCACTAGGTCAGGTGCAGAAGAGCAGTTTTTCTCAGTGGAGTACCGGCAGTTCGTTTTGAAATGTAGGGTAGGTGAGGTTCATCCTTTTTCTTAAGGTGCTTGAAAGCTGTCCCTGCTTCTCTGACAAATCAGTGACTTCCTACACCTTTCTTCCTAAGACTCTCAAGAGCAAAAGAAGGTCAAATCTTGCTGTCATCTCTCGACTTCATATCCAGATATCCAGAAGCGGTGTAAGTAAGAACCTCCTGAGAGTGAGATAAAGCACCCACTCATCTTACTACGTACAAACAAAACCAATTTGTAGACTCGTCAACTCCGTTCTCTCAGCTCCTCACCTTAACCTCTTCCGAGGCCAACGGATCCCCTAAACACTAATCTTTGACAGCTGCCCGGGATTTGGCCTTGCTCTTCGCCTTACCGATCATATATATAAAGCACCGGAAACAAGAACTCTACCAACGCTATTGCCAATAGTTCCTACGTTCACAGCTCATTTCCAACAGATAGGCCACCGGGATGATAGCCCTAGCCCTGATCTTAAGATGAGGAAATTGCTGACACCGGTTATAAGACAAAGATAGGCTAAGATACGAAAGCAGTGACCTTTCTCACTTTCCTTCTGACAGGGCACGTCCTACCACAGGGTCAGTGTGGAAAGAAGGCGAGC
This sequence comes from Dactylorhiza incarnata, assembly GCA_033032865.1. Lineage (NCBI taxonomy): Eukaryota > Viridiplantae > Streptophyta > Magnoliopsida > Asparagales > Orchidaceae > Dactylorhiza > Dactylorhiza incarnata. The sequence goes on from JAWHQI010000041.1 coordinate 3,140,090, forward strand.
TCTGAGAAAATGCTAGGGAAGATAGATTGACTATGCCCCGTAGCGAACTCACTTCCTCTTCCTCTTTCTTTTCTTTCTTTTTCTCTTGGGAGCAGCCTCTTTCTCTTTCTCTTGGGAGCAGCCACTTTCTTTTTCACTTTCTTTCTTTTTCTGCTGAAAGAATCAATTCTTGACTGGTATCACTGGTATCGCGCATCGAACTGAGAGCACTAAGCTCAGTCTAAGTAGGGACTGGTATCGCGCATCGAACTGAGAGCACTAAGCTAAGTAGGTTTCTCAATCGTGACTCTTTCCGATTCCAGCCCGCTTTCGCGACGCCCCGTTCAGAGCCGTTCTGGATTTCCAGCCCATCCTCATTCATCGTAGAATTCTCAGTAGCTTCATCCAGTACGGAATCAGTAGCTTCATTCATCGTAGAATTCTCAGTAGCTTCATCCAGTACGGAATCAGTAGCTTGCTCGTTCTTCTTTCTAGTGGAATCAGTAGCTTCATCCAGTACGGAAATGGATCTACACCACCATATAGCAAAGATCGAGTTTAGCCTCTTGATTGACTTTAGGACTGAAAGAATCCGGTAGGACTTGTCAAGTACCTTCTTCTATTTCTATTAGGACTGAAAGAAGCCGGTAGGACTTGCTTCTTCTCTTCTCTTTCTATAGGACTGAAAGAAGCTGGTAGGACTTGTCACTTCTTCTATAAGGAAGTGGCAGCAGTGCTTTGCTTTATGCTTTTTGGTCTAGAGATTCATCCCCTAGTCTTTGAGGAAAAAGGGGCTGAGAAAGAGAAGTAGGGGAGGAGACCCGGCAACAGCAAAAGTCAAGGCCTACCCTGGCGATAAAGAAGAAAGATCAGGCTCAAGGCCCATCTCTTCGAAACCCAGAGTTGAAGAAAGAACTCTGAGTGAAAAACAGAATCCATGGTATTCAATTGAAAAGAATTGCTATAGTGGAATTTCTTAGTCTTGAGAACAATCGATGATTCTTGTCTTGGTGGACTTCCCCAGTGACTGCCCTAAGGCTTACTACTTCAGGGGTTATCCCTTCTAGCCTAGCCTAGCTAAGGAAAGACTACCAGCGGATTGAGATTGAGCTTGATTCATTGTCATTCTTGGCTACCAGCGAATTTAGCTTGAGTCATTCGTGGCTAAACAAGAGAAATGGCATCTTTCTCTTTCCTAAGCTAAGTCAGACCGCTAGTGCTTTCTCACCGAAACGACTTGTGTGCAGAAGGCTAAGACAAAGCTGCTTCCTAAGTCAGTCAGGTATGGCTTAGCTCCATCTGATAGGATTCCCAACAGTCAGCCTTAGACTCAACTCCCTTGAATAAGAAGCGCCCCATGGGAGAGCTCTATCCCACATCAACTCGGTATTAGGAATCCTTGTCAAAATCCCACATCAACTCAGTATTAGGAATCATTGTCACCCCAAAAAGGTATCTAATCACTTGAGCGAAGCAGACTCGATCGGACAGGAGTAGAATGGAAAGACAGGATCGCTTGGTAAGTCCCAGTTCTTTAGAAAAGAGAATGGAGAAAAAGAACCTCTTCTCTCTTTTCAAGTCACGATCAGAAGAAAAGTTCGCTGGACCTGACATTTGCAACCCATTTCTTTTTCAGAAAGACTGGCCATTTCTTTTTCAGAAAGACTGGTTCGAGTCCAGTTCGTGACCGCGCATCTCTTTCAGAAGAGTTAGGAATTCCATCCTCAGAGTGGTTGACAATTGGGGGTCTTCTCCGAAGATAGGTGAATGAAGACGCATACCAAAGCACCTAGGATAAGGAAGTTAGGACATTGAACATCAAGCCACCTTCAGGGGCGTAGCGTCAGACAAGCAATGCAGCTCACTACGGTCCCGTGCGGAGTTCAGTAGAGAAAAGTAACTAGCCAGTGGATCTTGCACTTGAGCTTGAACCTAGAACAACGGAGCGAGTTTCCGAAACGATTAGAGTTCTAGAAAATGGAAATCTTTTGGGTTCTATATGATTGAAGTTGGAGTTCGCTTCATCCATGTCAAACCATCATAATCAGTCTAGTACCTTTTTTGTCTCTTCTTACGAGTCAGACAGTCTCTCTATCAGTCTCAAGCCCTTCAGTCTCTTAGCAAGCAGGTAAGACATTCTCAGGAATTACTCCTCTCTTTCTCAGATTGAAAGCTAACAAGAAATTCCCCTACTCGAATTCTCTATATGCGCCTAGCAAGAAAAGTGTCTCTTCTGTATCCCGATTTTCAATCGTTTCTCTCTAGTTAGAGGCCATCCAGTTGGGATTTCTTGAAGAAGGATTGCATTGCATATTCAGAAGAAGTTTCATACGCATTGAAGCCTTGTCCTTTTTGAGTTGAATCCCTGGACCCGCAGTCACTCAAGCTCTGTTCCGCTATTCCGTGAAGACTCACGTGAGATCAATTCATTCTTGAAGAGGTGAGTGAAGGCAGTAAGGAAGCAAAAGCAGCTAGGTGAGAAGTGAAAGAATCATCCAACAACCCTCAGGTTTGTCTCTGATAGAAGACCCCCATCCCTCTACCTCTTTTTTGAGTCTAGCTCCAGAAAACAAGGGTGAAGTAGGGAATCACAAAGGAAAGTCAGCAAGTGTCAGATTGACTTGTCACCAGTCCCTGATATCTGAGATATGGGATATGGTATTTTCACATGTTTCAAAAAGACTCACTCTCACTATAAGAGAAGATGGCATTCTTCAAAGAGTCTCATTCTCTGAGTTTAGTAGGGATCTGAGTCAATCCAATGGGAGAAAGGGTTAGGGTAGTGCAGCAGAGGAGTGAGCAAAAAACAAAAGGAGAACATCTGGCATAACTGAAAGAAGCCTCTTCCCCGTCAACTTCAAGGCTCGGTTGCCCGGTTGGATTTCATAGGGTTGCAATTGAAAAGAGAAGAGGATTGGTTTGACTTGTACTGCTTGCGTCTCTCTCCTCGGCTGTGACCGACGCTCGTCAACTCGGGTCGCCTATGTCCCCTTCGTACTTTCGTTCTTTCATCTCTGTTCTTCTATACCCGTCTCGTCTAAGGAGAAGGGAGAAAGTAGAGGCGAGCGCTAGCGAAGTAGGCCTCGGAAGAGGCGAGCCGTATGGGTCGGAGCCGACAGGCGAGGTTGAGGTGAGGAGCCGAGAGATCGTAGTCTTTTTCCGGTGTTATCGAAAAGGGGAAATGAAAGACGGGTAGAAGGGTAGTCTATTATCCATCCATCAATGAAGAAGGCTACCTCCGTCACTGGATATACGTCAAACGAGCTCTATGGGCTGAACAGCAAAGAAAGAGAGCATGTCTTCAATTAGGATTCTCAAACCTTCTCTATCAAAATGTCTTGAACAAGAAAGAAAAAGAAAAGTGTTCTATATCCCCGGTTGAAAAAGAGGGAGTGCCAGGCAAGTGAAAGTCCAATTTGAGCTGATTTCCAAGACTATTCACTTTACGCAATACGCTTTCAAACCATATAGATCAAGAGCTCGGGCAGGCTAGAGTCAAAGTCTATGGAAGGTCTCAGGAGAATTGAGAGATTTCTTGCTCACTCTATTTACCTAACTCTACCTAGTAGATACATCAGCATGCATCTGACATTACAGACTTTTTAGTCCTTCGTCTTGCCTTCAATAAGGCGAGCGAAGGCGATGAGTCGCTAGACGAAGGCGAGCGCTAGTGAAGTTCGAGCGATAGCGAAGTTTCTATTTTTTGAGGAAAGAAGGGCGTCATCAATTCTTTCTGTTCTGAATCCGGAGGAAGCACTCCTAGGACAAGTACTGCACGTGCCCGCTCAAGGATGAACTCCATTGGATAAGATAGAGCTCATTCTTTCCCCCCTCCTCTTTTCGACATCAAAGTAGAATTCTACTGGCCTTTAGGCTCGAAGTGAAGAGAAAAGAAATCCAAAACATAGGAAGCTGAGTAGTGAGGAAGGAGGGGAAGAACTACTAGAGAAAGGTAGAGAAAGGCTCAGTGAAGTACTTCTCTTTTCTTTTCTTCTCCCTTCGTTTAATCTTCCTATTACGCTGACTTGTGCCAATTCCCCATAGAATCTCCGTTCCTACCTTGATGTCTATCATGAGTTTGTCTTTGATTTGCCTATGAGAATTTCTACCAATTCTTCTTTTCTATTTTTCATCAAATCAGATTACTGCCTGAGCCCTGTCATCTGTCTAATGGGGTTCTTCATTGATTGATGGATTGTTCGAAAAAGAAGCAACGCTATGCAATGTTGTCAGAAAAAGATCACCAAAGAAGAATCTTTCACTTCGGGTAGAGAAAGCGAAGCCGGATGACATAGCATTTCGTACTCTTTCTCACATTTTCATTGACATTCCACGTTCCTCTCCAATCTTTCATGATCATCTCTATCCCACGGTTCCTTAATAGACTCTTCCTATTATGGCCAATTGAATTCAAGTTCTTAGCTGTTCTTTTTGGTCTTGATGGTCAATCTTCATTGGTTCCAACAGTGGCAGCTGCGGAATCTGGGTGAGCCATTTTCGTTCTGACTTTCGGACTCTTGCTGTAAAATTTCTTCAGAGCATTCAAACTCCTATAGAATTCCCAAAAGACTTAGTTCTCTTCTTTCTTTTTCATTTTGACTTGGTTGGCAGGGTCAGGGCCTTTCTCGCTGGGCGAGCGCATCTTCCTCAACCACTTCCCGTTCAGTTGCTAAAAGATAGAGAGATCTAAATGAGATTGAGTTCCACGAAGATGCAGGCTAGAAAGATCTTCTTTGTTCTCTCTCTTTTTGCATTTCGAGTAAGATCTCAATCTAGAATAAGAAGAAATGATAGTAGCTCGTTGTTTTCTAGGCTTTCTCATCTTCAGAAGAGTTGAGGTCAGACTTTCAAAGTGACACGGGAGAATCCAGGCTATCCAGGAAGAAACAAATTCCTCAATCCTAATCCAATGAGCAACAACGATGACTTAGGATCAGCTTGCGAATTTGTGCATAGTATAATCATTACCAACTTCGCTCCGCTCGCCTAAGAAAAGACAGTGCAAGCATTGCCGAAACCTCAATGTCAAGTCAGCAACACCCATCCCGTCGCATCTGTCTTCAGTAGTCACAGGGTTTCACTTCTCAGTGAGTGAAAGATTCCGGGTTGAAAGCTTCTATAGTCTCACTCATTCGAGAGGGCTTTTGGTCTTCAGAATGGTGGTTCTCTGAAGAAGAAAGAAGATGAAGAGAATTTCTTTCAAGAAGCAAGTAGGTTTCTAGCACATAGGCTAGCTCGATAGAATTGGCCTCTACCAAGACGAATTCCCTTTGTCTTAAGGTTCAGGCTAGTAGTGAGATTGCAAGTCAATGTTGGAAGATCATGCCTCACGAGTGAGTTTCCTAGTGCCCCCTAGGAGGGCAGTACAAGATCGAGTTGGAGCCTGACCCCCAACTATCGCTAGGTTGACAGATGCAAAAGAGCATCTCTTAGTTCAGGTGATGGATTGAGCTCAGGAAAGAATGAACTCATTGAGGCCTCTTTAGCCAAGGCTGTTTTCCCTAGATTGCTGGGGAGGGAGCCCCTCTGTTTTCTTCCAGAAGAAGCGGGAGCCTTCTGCATTGATTCTCAGGCGCTCAACAAGGTCACTCAAGAACAAGTATCCACTTTGATTACTTCTTCGACCTAATGAAGAAAGAAGCGAAAGAAGCGCGATTCTCGAAGTTGGATCTACAGTCAGGCTACTACCAAGTGCGCGGAAGGAGACGAGCCAAAGACAACCAGCAAGCAACCTTTTTATAGATAGACCGTCAACCCGAAAGGTTTGGTTATGCGACTCACCTATGCCCATGCCACGTTCTGCACCCTCCACAATGAGCCTACTTAGACGACTGGTGGTATACTTTCATCGTGCGTGAAACGACCACCCACCTCCGGACCGTGAGGTCTGATAGATTGACAGTCAACAGTAGACTCTCACTATACACTAGATGGGTGGAAGAATCACCTCTCTTTCAAGAAAGAATCCTTTGAACAGACGGAGATCAGAGGGGGGCATCAGAGTTCTTCAGTCATTGATAGAGAGAAATGCCAAGCACCCACCAAGGTGAGTGAGCTCAGATCTTAGGGCTTGTGAACTATTACCGAAGATTCTCAGTGACTCAAAGAGGGCTCAAAAAGATCCTCAAGAAGGACGTACCACTGATCGGAAGAGTGTCAACTTTTGACGGGCAGTGATTGATGACCCCGTCTTGCACCAGATCACACTAAGCCATTTGAAGTACACACAGATGCGTCAGACTATGATACAAGAAGCCAGACCCAGTAGCATATTAGAGCCGAAAGCTCAATGAGACCGAGAGGCGTGTTCCAAGAGAAGGAGATGAAAGCAAGAGTGCACTACTTGAGAACTCCTGGCTGAAACGACTACTGTGGATTCTCGGTTATGGCTCACTTCCCAGAAAGCCACATTCCATAATAAGAGAAAGTTTTGCTTTCTGAAGACTCTTGGAATCGCTCCGCCTCAGCCTCTGTCTGGCCAAAGGGTTGTCTCTCAGCCTTCTAGAGCTCCTGTCTCCCTCACTTAGAGAGCATAGCAGTTCATACATGAACTCTTCTGATATAGGAAGTCTGCTTTGCTGTTTTCTTAGTTCTCAAATGATTATGCTGGAATATAGGACAGCTCTCTTACATGTCCACAAAAGCAAGTGTTGGGCATGAAAAAACACTGAATGCGGTTGGCTATCTTCCTTATCCTTGCCTTGATGTGCCGGAAGTTCGAAAAGCCTAAACCATCACTCCACTCCTAGTAGGGAAGAGTCTTCAATTGATTTGAGCCACCGGTCCAAGCGAAAACAAAGGTCCGGATATCCCAGGAGGCAATCTATGTAGAATCCATACTGACTTTCCTGACATCCAACGGATGAGGCGGGAGTAAAGAGACTGAGTGACTATGGTCCAGTTCACAAAAGGAAAGAAAAGAAGCCAGGTCAATCCATTAGGAAAGAAAAGAAGCAAGGGATTGATTAGAAGAGAAGGAAGAAGCAAGCATACTCTCCGAAGAAGCAAGCATACTCTCCGAAGAAGCAAGCCTACTAACCATCACCCCCGCGAAGAACCTACTCTCATTACCCGAAGAACCTACTCTCCCCGCCCTTGGTTCCTTCCCTTTTCCCCGAAAATCTTGACTTGAAATCCAATCCACTTTCAAGTCTTCGTGACACACGGAGGCACTTCGATCACTAAAGGAAGCGATGATTCCTCACCAAGAGGTTTTTCCAGCTAATGGACACGGACCTTCTGTCCTAGACCTGTACCTGGTCTGGATTAGCACCGAAAAGCCCCAGATCCCTTATTCTGAGTATCAAAAACAAGAAGGCAAGCAAAGGTCGATGAGCATATATAAAAGAAGAAAAGGAAGGCGAATGGCGACCCGTATGGGTACGTAGTAGGCGAGCCGATAGGCGAGGTGACCCGAAGGGGAAGACTGAAAGGAGAGGGGTCGATGAGCCGATAGGCGAAGGGTCCAAAGGCGACCTGAAAGGAGAGGAGACCCGGGCTTCCAAGGGTCGGTGAGCCGCTAGGCGAAGGCGAGCGAAGTCATTCCCGGAATCAAAATCAGAAGAGACTGCGGGGCAAGAACAAATGAGAAAACAATTGAAGACTCCCTTCCCCAACAGAAAGAAGTGATTTCAACTCAACGAAGTCTCAAATGGAAAGAGGAGAAGAGTGGGTGAAAGAATGTCCCTTACCACAAGGATCCGGACGACACCTCTTCTCTGACCTCCGCTTCTTACCCTGACTTAGACCACACGAGAACTCAACAAGCAAATTCACTTGAGCAAGGAAAAAGGGCCTCTACCAAAAAAGCGAAATGGAAACCAAATCCCGAAGAGACTAGCTGAGACCAGACTTAGCTTTTGCTATGGAAATGTTGAGCAAGAACTCAAGTAATCCAGGGGCCAGTGCTCTGATGCCTGCCTTCATGGAATTCGAGTTTCATAGACCTCTGCTTGAAGAGAAGTAGAGTAGCTCAAGAAGAAGAACGATATGGAAGAATTCGGCCTAGACAAGAGATTGTTCAAAGAAGGCATGCTGAGATAGAGGTGTAAGCACCGCGATGTGTTCAGTGATCTCGTACTCAACTCAATGAGAAATGAAAGAAAAAAGAGCGAGAGTTTACTCAACCTGAATGGAACTCTAAGGCAGGAACAGCACGCACCGAAGTGGAATTCGAAGATTTCCTAGCTAGGGAGCGTCATATGCCTTGAGTTGTTCATCCGGTCTTCACCCTTTCAATTATTCTATTACGATGCATCAAATCGGTGAGCCGCCTTTGCACCTCCTCAGTTCCCGGGAAGGAAAGCGACTTTCTCTAATAGAGAAGGACTCGAGTACAGATGAGAGCAATCACAAGTTGAATCTGAAAACACTAGGATCAGTCTGACTCTTCCACATCGTCCCCCTGATCCGTTAACAGGATCATGGTCGTAGCCTCTCGCTAGTACCAGAGAAAGACAATGCCCGGGATCAAAAGGTCGTCAGAATCAGCCATACCGTGAGACCCGAGTGCACAAACGGGGAGTATGCGCATCGGGCTATAAGAACTCTTCGCCTCGCGGCTCCGAATTGCTCCTATTGGAGTTAGATACGATAGGTTTCTTTGGCTTTCAGGCGGTACTCAAAAAAGGCCCTATTGCGGACTTAGCTGCGCGGCTCCTATCAATCTCTCTCCCCTGAAGATAGATGATTCCACTACTGCATTAGGTTCATTCCCTTTCTCGCTTTTTGTTCAATTCTATTTCCCAATCCTACCGGTTTGGTTTAGATAGCATGTACTTAAGAAGATCAGTTTTCTCAGTGCCCAACACAGAAAAGTACTACATCTCATGTCTGAGCTTTCTTGCAGAAAAATGAAGAGCTAAACAGAGCGGTCTTCAAACCTCTATAGCAGTTCAAAGTCGACTCAAGTAAGAAAGAGCTTTTTCTTTCCCTTAGTCTACTTCATATACCCCCACCAAGAAACACCCTATAGATGAATCAGCTGCATAAATTGACAATCTCAGTGGTCTGAGGAGTGAGCCTTGACAAGATCAAAAGCCTGCTGCTGCTCCCTTTTGAAGCTTGAGAAGAGGCGACATAAGGCCGCCTGAATGGGCGGTGAGCCATTAGGCGAAGAGGCGAGCATATAGAGTGAGGCGAAAATGAGCGCTAGTGAAGTCGAAGAGAAAAAGATGACCTGTTCGCTACATCCCTACACTTGTTTTTTATGGTACCGATGCACCGAGGCGCGACGACCCAAAGATGGATCTCAATCTAGAAACAAGATTGGACGTTCTTCTGGTTCGTCTCCATTTTTGTTCAACTATTCAAAAAGCAAGGCAGCTGATAAGTCATCGAAGGGTTTGTGTGAATAATGAAAGAGTCAAAAAGATTCTTTCCCACGGTCATCTCTTTTCAAGAAAGCCTTTCCAAAGAGAAGAACAGAAAGCAATCGCCTGTTAGCGAAATTCAATTTGTCACGATAGGAAAACTAGCAGTAGCCTTCTCTGTCTCACTCCTTTCTTCGCTATCGCTCGCCTTTCCTTTTCTCAATTTCCTCCAACAAGTTCTTGAAAGTGTTTGAGCTCAGCCTTCCCGCCCAGTCGGCCTATCTGCCTCAATCCTTCTTCAATGAATCCGTGCGAAAAGCTATCGAGATGGGAGCTTCCTCCCCGTCACCTAAAAAGTCAAGATATACCTACTCCTCACCGGAAGAACCGGAAGACTCAGAGGTTACGAAGTAGCTCGAGCGAAGCGAAGAGGCGCGTAGCGAAAAAAAATGCCTATATCCTAGGTAGGAGTGGGCTAAAGGAGGAGACGTAGTCGGTGAGCCGATAGGCGGAGGAGACGCTTTTTCATATGAAAACCAGATATAGATAGGCAATAGCGAGCGTTAGCGAAGTGGATTCTTGAGAAGAATTCCCCTATCAATGTGGAATTGAGAAAGAAATGAATGCGAACAGGATGAGCGATTCTTCAGATATCGTTGTTCAAAGATGAGAAAATCTTCTGATCTCATTTATCTACGATAATGAGAATGAAAAGAGAAGTTCTCTACGAGAATTCTCAAAGAGAAGAGCTTCTGATCTCATTTCGAATAGATCGTATAGAAAGAGAAAATCTTCTGATCTCATTGATCGTCTATAGATAGAGAATGATTTTCTTCTTCAACGAATGCGAACAGTATTCGAGCTCTTGCCTTTCTTTGACTGATGATTGAGCGATGTAACATTCCTGGGCAGTAGAACTGTTGGGGAACGGCTGGTCAAGGTCTTCGCTTTTGATTCAAAAAAGAGACAAAGTGGTCATGCTTAACACATGATCATTTTGCGGCATAGAACATAGAGCTGATTTGATTCTCTAACGAAAGGTAGTGCCCAAAGAGCTTAGCCATGTGTAGACCGGATGGTCTCGCGAAGCCGGTAAACGTCTATTTATTAAGGAGCGAATGAACTCAGTTCTTGACTTTGCTGTGAGCTCTTTTCTGTTCGTTCAGTCCCGGAGGAATAGTTCTTAAGTGAGAGTTTGAGTTCACAAAGCAAAGACAGATCAAAGAGAAAGAAATCGAGCGACGAAGGCGACTTTCTAATTGCTTGACAATGAGGCGATCTTACGGAGAAGGTATCTCATTTACACTAGGAAAAGCTATACCCTTGGTTTCTCAAGATAATACGATCATTCCCAAAGGGAAGGTCTATGCAGCTATCTGTTCTGAGATTAGCAAATATGCGGAAATCTACGAAGGAGATATTATCAAAAAACTGACTATCCGAATCTATTTGGAAGGCAAAAAGGAGAGTGATCATCCTGTCTCTATTGAGGAGAGAGTGAGCATCCTGTCTTCAATCATTGAAGATAGTACCAAATTCACTGGTCTCGAAACAGCAAGAAAGATCCAAAATCATCAGAGTAGCTATTCAACGCATATCAAAGCACTCAAACAACGTTCTACTGAGTTGAAACCATTCCTGGTAGCCGACACTGAGACTATAATGAGAGATAACGTTCATAAGCCTTATGCAGCTGGTCTCTTAATGATTGATCCCTATCAAGGGATCAATAAGGATATTGAGATTAGGATAGAAACATACTTCAGTGAAGACTACTCTATCATTTTAGATTCCTTTGAAGATAGGAGTACTAAATTGCTTTATGACTTTATCGTCAGAATAGAAGCTATTGTGAGGAAAAAACAATCCATGAAAACTATATACTTTCACAACTTTTCTAGATTCGATGGTATTCTTGTGCTTCTAGCACGTCATCACAAGAACTACAATATCAAACCACTGATGAGGAACAATAGTCTATACGAGTTAGTTGTGTATGAGGGTAAGAAGATGTAATTCTGATTCCGAGACTCCTTGAATCTACTACCAGGTAAGCTGATCACCCTAGCTAAGAATCTATGCCCTGGTCTTGGAACGAAAGGCTCTATACCATATGAAGAATTGGAACAGTCCAATCTGGTCAGTAAGAAAAAGCAGTTGATAGACTATATGAAGCAGGACATCCTACTGCTTGGAGGAGTCATGCTCAAAGCCCAAGAGAGATATTGGAATCTTTAGAATGTTGACATAGAAAGCAAGATCACCCTTTCCTCACTTGCTCTCAGCATCTTTCGTTTGAAATATTATGATTCAATCAATTGGCCAATCCACGTACCAAACAAGAATGAAGACTGCTTTATAAGGCGTGCCTACTATGGTGGTCATACAGATACAGATACATACAAGCCCTATGGCGAGAACCTCTACTATTATGATGTCAACTCTCTCTATCCATTCATAATGATTTTCCAATGCCAGGTGGTGTACCAGTCTGGCATAGTAATCTGGAGGGGAATTAGATAGCATGTTTGGCTATCTTGAGGCTTATGTGGTATGTCCTAAGACTATCAAGAATCCCTTTCTACCATATCGAGACAAGAATAACACACTCCTCTTTCCAACAGGAGAATTTGTTGGTGTTTACTATAGCGAGGAATTGAAATATACGAAAAGTCTAGGCTACACAGTGCTTCCAATCTCTGGCTACCTCTTTGAGAAGAAGGAAAGCCCATTCCAGGACTTTGTGAGCTAACTCTTTGAGAGCAGACAAGAAGCTAAGAGACAAGGTAATGAGGCGATGTCCTTTGTTTACAAGATCTTGATTCGCTATACGGTAGATTTGGCATTAACCCAAAAAGCACAACAACTGAGATCTGCGATCAAGAGAAATACAAAGATTTGTTGAAGAATAGTGATTTCATATTCTGAGATATGCTTAGTGAAAACAGCTACATCGTAGCCTACCATAGCAATGCTGACCCAACATCAGATTCCTGGGACCAACCAAAGAACTAAGCTGTCCAACTAGCTGCTGCAATCACAGCATGTGCTAGGATATATATGTATCCATATAAATCAAGAGAAGACTGCTACTACACAGACACCGACTCTGTTGTCCTTGGTAATCCACTCCCTGATGAATTGATTTCATCAGTTGAATTAGGGATGTTCAAACTAGAGGACAAACTCCTGAAAGGATACATCTTAGCGCCTAAATGCTATTACTACAGCACAAAGGATAACGCCAATGTTCTCAAGTTCAAGGGACCCGCTAAAAGCACCATTAGCCCTGAATGGTTTGTGTCACAGTTTGCCGATCCTTCTCGTTCTGAACTGGTCTCAGTGACAGCGAATTTCAGAATTGATTGGCATACTCTCAACATCATCAGGAAAGAAACCTTGCTCAAAATTGGTATTAAGCAGGGTTCCAAGAGGATACCTATCTATGACAAAAATGCCTGGGTTTCTACAGAACCTATCTCAATACAAGACTTATCCTGCCTAGATAACATTGGCAAACAAATTATTCAATCCTTAAAGCATCAAGTCAAACAACTCAAGGAGGAGAAAACCATGCTTCTTTCGATCTTACATAAGAGAGAGAAGGAGATAGAAAAGACAAAAACTTCAACTTATGGCATCAGTACCGACTCTAAGGAATCGGTACATAAGATATAGAAGGATTAAAAAAGAGAAAAACAAGGAAACGAAGGGGAAGAAAAGAAGAAAGCAAATGCAAAAGCAAGTTACATCGTATAGTAAGTAAGAGCGAAGCGAAGAAAGGAGACTCACTAAGAGCACAGATACCGAATACACCCAGGAGAAAGGGTAGGGCGAACTGGCGTGGCAAAGTAGCAACGCAGCGAACTGGACGAAGATGCTGAGCCGGTAGGTGACTTTATACGTGTAGCGACGAACAGCAAGAATTTCGCTACAACCTAACAATGAGACCCATCACCACTCCAAACGCGTAAGGGTGATAGGCGAGCGGGAAGATCTGAGGAGAGAAAAAAGTGAGATGAAAGAGGATATAATGAATGATGCTCGTGTAAACACCTCTTATTTCTCTTCAACAAAGAAACTGAAAGCGAAGAAGGCGCCCCACGTAGCGGTAGGCGAGCAGAAAGAGGGTCCAACTTGAGCGCCTCAATCAAGAAGCCTTTCACAAGAATTTCCTTAACGGGGTATCGTGAGATATGGGTCCCTACCCGACCCTTGTTTCGAAGGTCGAAGGTGCGAACGATCCCAATTGAATCAATAGATGCATGCGTAGGTCTTAGGAGGAGGGTTTTTGGAAATGGTCTTGCCCTCTTTCCCCTAAGGGGTTGACTGCCTAACGGCGTTGCTGTCGTACATTGAACATTATGTGGGACCGGCCTCGGATTCATTGGAACCAGATTTTGACTCAGTGAAAGAGTTTCAAGGACGTGGTCGCTCGTCCACTCAGTAACGCCTCGTCCTCTTACTTTGCCCGCTAAATGCAAGCCTGCCTAAAAACCTGTGAGTTTCGTTGAGAAAAACAAGTTGATGGATGTGATTCAACTCTGACTTCGCATCATAAGTCTAGAAGAAATTCATCTAGAAAGAAGAACTCATCTACTATAGTACGATATTCTTTGTCAAGCAATTTCAAGTGAGTGAGGAGCAAAGCGACAGGATCAAAAGGGACTCGCACCAGGGACTTCCTATTTTCAGCGGTTGGGCGGTTTCGTTGGTCCCGAAAGACCCCTATGCTCCCTCCGTTAGTGGACAAGGCTTTTCAGCGGAGTTCGGCGGTGCGGCGGCCTTGCAGTTCAGCCCCGACTCCTGGCTAGAGTGCGACAAATGCATTACCTTTAGTGAGGTAAGCAAGTGATTTACCAGCCTTAGTCAAGGAGGCGTCCCGAGCATCCCTGCCTTAGTCAAGTGGGCTTAGCCTCATACCAGAAGGGCCTTCCGCTGGTGCCCATGGCCGGGTTGCCTTCTGCCGAGTCTAGCTGCTAGCGCTAACCTCTATCTCGCCCCCATCTCTTAGTGGGTCTCTAGTGTGTGTATGTATGGACGTAAGGGGTCTCACAATCTTGAGAAAATGAACGCTGCGTGAAAACGAGCGTTTGGGGCTTATCACGATGATTCGACTTAAGCCAGGAAAAAATTGAGAATTGGGAGCGAACCCTTATTAAGACGATGATTTTGACAAAACGGGTCCATAGGCAGGTGCCAATCCAGTAGAAGCTAATTGACTAGCTCTTTGACCTGGATAGGATTCTCTAGAGATATAGGGACTCCCTCTTTCATCTTCAAGTCGAATCAAAGAATTCCGAAGAATAGGCCATACATTACTCCGATAGGTTCGCCAAAAATTGGCCCGTCATGCTGAACCTCATGCCTTCTTGCTCCGGTGCGACGTTTGTTCCTACCTCTGCTATATTCTTCATCTGTTGCCTTGCCTCTCAGTTTTAGCCTTTCGCCGGGTAGTCTTAATGCGTCTTTTTATCTTAGACTGGGGTGAAGCATACTGGAGGAAGCCGTTTGGCATACCACCTAGTTAGGGTGAGTAATTGTTCTTTTGAAATCAAATTCTGAAATCCCTTCCCTCTTAATAATCAGCTCCTTCGGAGTTTACTATGAGTTCATTGATTCTATTAAGAATATCTTCTATAAGTAGTGAATTCAAGTGAATAGGAAGATCGATCTTCCGATGAAAAGGAATGAAATCGAAAGAAACAATAGAAGTAAAGAATCAATACGAAGAATTCACTCTATAGATCATCGATTCGTCACTTTCGGTAAAATGCCTGTGAACCCATACTCTTTTCCAGCTTTTTGGATAGTTGCCTCGGCATCCACGGGCTGTTCTGCCCGGATCAGAATTAGGCGAAGACTAATTCAGTAATCCGGGGAGAATTCTATAGAGGCGGAACCCGGCGGAACATAGCCGCATCGAATCAGAGTTCACGCTAGGAGGGATAGCCGGAGCTGGGGATGCCGAGCTAGCCGACGAAGAGTCAAGAACTTTCTTCTTTCTTTTCCCCAGTGTTCATGAAAGAGCTTTCTGACTTTCATCCAACTGCCCCTGCGTGGTATGTTTGGTCTTCTCGTATGGGACCGATCGATCTCATGTTGGGATAACTCGTCGTGTTGACCTCGCGTGGACCTATTATCTTACTCAAAGAAAGATGATGGTACGTGTGGATGGATTTCCAGCATGAACAACGCTCCCCGCCGGTGGGTACGTATGGACTTCTACACGGGTGGATCACTCGTAGGGATTGAATAATGGACTACTGGGACCCCACGGTATGGTACATGTGGATCTCGTATGGGAGTCGAACATCGACCCTTGACCTCTACCTCGTAGTCATAGCAAGTAAACGACCCTTGACCTCTACCGCTCCATGGGAGGAGGATGTTCTGTTTTCCCTTTGACGTCTACTAGGGTCCCGTGGTTCCTATGCTCCTGCCTTTCCCGGTTCTTTTCCTTTAGTGCTTCGACCCGAAGCTCTTCTAGCTAGTTCAGATGTAGGGAATTGTGTTGATCTTCTTCGCTTCGTAGCATGGATAAGATGGCAGCGCTCCAGCTCACTCAAGAATGGGATGGGACAGCAGTGGTCCGCCAGTTCTGATCGCAGTCTCTCGTCCTAACGTCAGAGATCTCCCAAAGAAAGAACTACTCGCTAGGCTTTTA
Source organism: Dactylorhiza incarnata (assembly GCA_033032865.1). Lineage (NCBI taxonomy): Eukaryota > Viridiplantae > Streptophyta > Magnoliopsida > Asparagales > Orchidaceae > Dactylorhiza > Dactylorhiza incarnata. The sequence continues at coordinate 3,156,047 of JAWHQI010000041.1, forward strand.
GTCCTGTGCGTGGTGGAGATATTAGTAAGTCGAATGACTTATCCCCGGTCTCGTTTGGACGTTGTACTACATTGGAATCCTGAAGCACCACCACGAAGCCTACCGCGCGTTCACCTTCGGTAAGGCACCACCCAGTTGTGCCAGCAGCCAACTCCGACGTTTCAGCTTCGCTACGCGCCTCATCAAGCCACTGACTTGATGTCTAGCTTCCCAACTGGTAGACGGTTCCTCCGAAGAAGGGAGAAGTCAGTTGATTCTTCCTAATCACCGGAAGCGCATAGAAAATAGAAGCGCTTTTTCCGGTTCAGGGGAGTTTGAATACAAACACCATGAGGAAGAGAAATGAAACTGACTGCTGCAAGTTATGCGTCACTGAGATCCTCTGATCATGTCTTTCGTTCATGCTCTTTTGTGATACAAGTCTGGCACAAAGTTGGGGGTCTTCAACAGTCTAGTAATCTGCCCTGGATTGGGTGAGGCGTAACTGTTTACATCAAAACCGAAACACTGGAGTATTCTCTTTGTGACTACTCTTTGGGGTCTATGGAAGGCGCGGTGCAAGTTTGTGTTCGAGGGGTCGTCTCTCAGTTCTCATGAGCAGGTGGCCAACTATGCGAGTCAACTTTGCACTGATATTGTTGCTGCTTGGGATTGTCGGTCTGTTAAGGTTGCTCGTGCGGATGGATTCTTCTTTTCCTACCCCCAGAGGGATGGACTGCCTGATGGAGCAGTGAAAGAATCGCTTCAAAATGTGTTTCAACAAAACGTTGTTCTCATTCCTAAAGTTGAGGGACCTGAGCGAATCAGTCAATTTCGACCGATTAGCTTAAGTTCCTATGAAACTCATCACCAAGGTCCTTGTGGTTTCCTATCCAAATTGGTGGGTACTTCTCAATCAAGCTTTCTTCCTGGGCGCAATACCACGGATAAGATCATTTTCAGGAAGCTATTCATACCATGAGAACTATGAAGAGAAAAGGTGGCTCTGAGAAAAATTGACTTGGAGAAGGGAATCAAATGGAGCTTTCTCAGATCTGTTCTTGAAGAAATTGGCTTTCCGATTTCATTGATCATGTTCACTGCTTCCTCTAATTCATTCTCTATCTTGTGGAATGGGGAGAAACTTCCTGCTTTCAAGCCTTCAAGGGGTCTGAGACAAGGAGACCCTCTCTCCCCGTATCTTTTTGTTCTATGTCTTGAGAAACTCTCTCATTTGATAAATGATGTTGTATGCAGTGGTCAATGGATTCCTCTTTCTATCACTAGACAGGGTCCCCATTTATCCCATGTTTGCTTCGCCGACGACATTGTGTGATTTGGAGAGGCATCTACTAATCAGCTTTCTGTCATGATGTCTATTCTTTCTTTGTTTTGCGAAGCCAGTGGTGAAGAATTAGCTTAGCTAAATCCAAACTATTGGTTTCTAAAAACATCAATCATAATCAAGCTGTTGC